>JAGVSQ010001102.1:0-31636 GCA_022683975.1 Rhyacophila evoluta | reverse complement strand
TAAAGCGCCTGTCTAGTAAACAGGAGATCACGAGTTCGAATCTCGTCGGGGCCTACGATATGAAACTATCGTTACTTTTTTTTCCTTTTTGGAGTATTTAATTAAACATTTAGTGGCAAAAGAATTTTGTTTTATTTTGTTTGAACTACTTTTTCAAGAAAACGCTATATGACTTTGAATGCACTACTGCCATCTATATTGCTAAGCATGAGTTATATACTGCTTATGAAATGAATTGAAAAAAAAAATTGGTTCCGATCTATTCTTTCAGCTGCTTTTTCATAAAAAGGATAGGTATTATATTTCATTTTTTCGTCTCTCCCTGGTAGCCGGTTAGCGTGCGCGCCTTGCACCTGGGAGAGACCGATTCCCATATCTACCGGATTAATAAAAAATCGAAAATTCAGATCTGGGTAGCCATTAGGTTGAGCAATATTCTGACATCTAATTTTCATTGTAATGGAGTAATACTTCTCTAGAAAGAACTTGATAACAAAAAAATGTACATTTCAATAATATATTTATTTCTAATTTTAGATTGATATGGATCTCAAAACTTATTTTGCCAAAATTAAAAATGTAAGTCTGAGACAAGACTAGGGATTGATTTTTACCTTCTAGAAGTTTTAAGTTAAATATAATATTAAATATCACCTTACCAGAACATCTAATCTGAGTACTTCTGGCTCTAATAATGAAAAAAATTGGATCGCAAAATGGTGCTCCATCGCACGGATGATTCACTTGAAAATTAGCATCATATTGTCCGTTGACAATTTTACAAGATGAAGCAGCATCTTCTGTATACTTTCTTGAAATGCAAACAGATATTTCTCCGTGACTCGTACCTTGAAACTATAAATATCGAGAAAATGTTACATTAATTATAATATTTCAAATGGATAAAAAATTATTCATAATTTACAAATACATACAAACATTTTCTATGTATTTCTCCGTAAATTCTTTACATTTTACCATTATACGAATTCATGAGAACTGAAGTGAGCTGAGTGAAAAATGTTGAAACTTTTTAATCATAAGTTTCTACTCAAAACTATTTATTTTTTTAAATCATGTTCGCTCCCAAAATGGAGCGTATGGATCTACACAATGTGAAAACATCCACTCCGAAAGTGGAGTATATGGATCTCCGCGGTGTGAAGACGACTTGACAGATTATTTTTTATAAGAATTGTTTGTCAGACAATTGCTCAAACCAATACGCATACGGACCTGCATTTTTTGGATTTCTAAAATCCGACAGATGGGGAATCAAACTCGCACTTCCCGGATTGTTAGGCGCGTATGCTACAACTATACTGCCCTGCTTAGTAAAAACACATTATCTACATAGGGAATTACACAGATGACATTGTGGTTTTACTGAGCAGGGCAGTATACTAAGCAGCTCAATGCACATTTTTTACTTAAAGAAAAAATTCTATTCTAGTCAGTATTCACTTAGCTCAATTTCATGATGTTTTAACACATGCAGAATATCCTAATGAATTTGTTGATTTGTAACTTCTAGTATTTTTTCTATTGTTAAGTTCTATAAAACATACATTTAAATAATTTCAATTGAACAATTGAAAATTAAAGAGACTTGATAAAAATTAACCACTCCATGCTTTTGAACGAATGGTGCTTGCGCCTGGCACATGTGATGCATCGCGACAACCCGAACACTACTCGCGTGTTTCGACTCACCAGTTGCTACTTGACACTCGTAGATGTTTAAGCATTTCGTTTTCTCTGCTTTAACTTATTGAAAAACATTATAATATCAATATGTTTTTTAAACTGAACAATTTTGAATTTTTTTTTTTTTTTTGAAATTTACACTTTGAATAAAAAATAAAATAACCTGGTGCTTTTAGTTCTATTTTCGTAAAAAAAACCTGAGCGTGAATTGGTTAACTTTCAAAAATAAGTGAAATTTATTTTTATTAAAATCGTTATTCTCATTACTTTCAATATTTTCAAATATTTTTTTAAAAAAAGACGCTCAATCTCTATTATCACTAAAACCTATGTAAAACACTTTTTATTTTACGTTGAAAAAATCGCAATTTATTTTTAAAATATACTGAATAAAAAGTTTCCTTGATTTAGGTGATTTTCGGCGTACGTGAAAACCTTTTATTATTATTACTCACACTCGAGGACTAGGTGTAGTAGAAATGGAGTACGAGATAGTTACGCTTTTTAAAGTGTGTCTTTGTACAAATGTCAATGTAAGTAACAGTAAAGTAATCAATTATTATTGTTGACAAACGTAAAGTTCAAAAATCAAATTCCAGAAAAAATCAGTTGGTAAAATAAGTAGAATTTTATTTACCTGTACTTTAATCACTGGGACATATAACATATGCATAGGATGTATCCGATACAAAATCTTTTGTCCAACATTTATATAGTCTTCATGCTCGAGCCGAATGCTAGAGGCTTTCGAATTTTGACAAGACTTCGGAATTAGTCTCCTAGGAAGTGGCTTTTCTATAAAATTCAGCCGTATCATTTCTGCGAGGGCTTTTACGTCTTTCTCTGCTGTTTCTATTAAAACATCTGCATGCGTGTGAGAATCTAGAGCCAATTTTTTGAATGCTTCTGCGTCTGGTGTCACATATACAAGAAAGACATCTGTGATCATGGTTCTTAATGCTTGTACAGTTTTAACAGATTTTTCCAGATCATTTTCAGAAAGTAAAGTTGTCGGTGCAGCAATGATTATAACGTGAGGTAAAGCTGCCACTTCCATGTTAAGTATTTCTTCATCTGTAGTATTTTCTAAATGTCTGATCATGGAAGTTAAAACTACAGGTAGATTGAGACGATAAGGCCCTAAAACAATGATTATTGAATGGTAGTAATAGTAATTAATATCCTTAAGAAAATCATTATATATTAATACAATAATTAAATTTGCAATCAAAAAATTTATTATGAAAAAAAATATTCTTGGTAACTTCAGGTTTGAAAGGTATACTGTTTGAAAAAATTATAACAATTATGTGAGAGTCAATACTACTATTAGCCGACGTGAAAATAATTGCAAAACACTTGTCCACAAAATTTTATCTGTGAAGCATTTTGGATTGAAGTACCAAAATGAATGAAAAATGACACTGTTACTTACAGTCATTTGTGCTATTGGCTATATTGTTGAAGATGTCTAAAATACTATGAGATGATGGCGCTAACCACTCTCCTGTACTTCCATGCATCAGTCCTAAAGAACTTCCTTGACCAGATACATCAAGAGTTTCTGAAAGTATTCTGAAAAACAAACACACATATTAAATATACTAACATTTATTAATTGGCTTTCCTGGGATAGTTTCAAGTGCATTTTTTAATCAAATTCTATTCCTCCTGTTACAAGTTTATTTCAACACATGGCTCTAGGGGTGACCTGTCTGAAACCATTCAAGTAGCCATTTAATAACTTAGACCGAATGTGGTTTATATCCATTTCTTTTACCAAAAAATTTTATAATGTACATAACACGATATAATATTTTTTTTTAAATCGCAAGACCCTCATTTTTCTCATTTGCCTCAGGCAGTCGACAAAATCATATACGCCAATGTATGGGTAATTTTATTTTTTCTTAAAAACAAGAGATAAAAATCCCTTATAAAAAGTAAAATAATTGTCTATAGATATTATTTTAATCGTTTACAGGATATTTCAAAATATAACTCATTCAAAAATACTTACGATACTAATTGTTCAGTTTCATATTTTGTCCAAGATCCATCTGTTATTAAAGTAACATCCATTGAACTTGTATCTCCATTCACATTGCAATCAGGAAGGGTATCCAAAAGTTTAGCTAAAAAGATAAAATGTAGCACAAATTTTAATTTGACAATATTAGACAGAAAGAATTTTTTTAAATTAATAACACCATAATACTATGTAACGAGTAGTGTGATGAATTTTTGTACAAAATGAGGAATTCTCTTTGTTTTGAATTCTTAATAAATTAATTTATCATAGTAACTATAATCTCATATTCATATCTATGGGTTATATTATTTTATAATATTCAATGAATGCAAATAACTTACGCCAATAGTTTTGAAATGCCATCACTGACGCTTCTGTTATCTCTTTAGTTTGCATTGCCGTGACATGAACTGTAGTAAAAACCAACGACAGTATATTTACGAGATTAAAAGTCTCTTCGTAAATATTAGAGTTTTCGAAAAGCTTAGCCATATTTTGTTTTCTATGACAGGCGCGTATTCCAGTGTTAAACGCAATCCCATAACTTGAATAGTACATTTCTATTATCTGTGACAAGCGAACTCTGTCTAAAGTTGATGTCCATTCTGTTATATATTGTGATATGATGTAAGCTGAAAATCAAAAACATCTATGTTTTAGAATTCTACATATTGATTGAACAAAGATATAGTACTTTTAAATAGCCTTTACGCTAGACCCAAATTTAGTGATACTTAAAGAAAGAGCATCAAAGATTTTGGCTGAAAAATCATTTCAGCTGTTAACACATGGGCTGATTATTTTCCTGTATCGATACATACATAGCATTATAATAAGTTAAAAGTACGATTTTTCAAAAATTTGACGTTTTGTGAGATACTTTTTTAAATCCCACGTCAATTTGTAATTTAGTTTATAATTGGCAAGTATTTAAGTCAATGTGTTCTGTATTCTGTGGAAAATAAATAAATTTTATAATGCAAATAGTGAAAGGCCTGTTAGAAAGAGATATTTAAAAAGATATGGATGAAACATCATGTAAATCTGCGCAATTGTATGAAACTGTTCGTTTTTGAATAGCTGAATTTAAGCTTGGCCGCACATCAGCTTTTGACGATGAGCACAATGGAAGACTAAAAGAGGTGAGAACAACAGAAATGATTGCGAACATTGATGATATCGTTATAAGCAATTGGAAAGTAAAGTTTAGTGATATTTTTGACATGGTACGTATATGAAAAAGCTTCAGACGAGATAGGTGCTACATATCCTCACACTCAACCAAAAACATAAACGAGTAATGTTTGAAAATGTTAAGACACAACAAAATAAAATCTGGAGATGTGAATTCACCACCATACACCAGTCTAGAAGATGGTCTGCACAGCGGATAGAACCTGGTCAAAGCTGACCAAAGCGGACAAAAAACCAAAAAAAAAATATCTGGAAGCTGAGTAAGATTTATGAGAAGCACTGGTTGATTGAGTTGATTGAGTAGTGCAAAGAAAGGTGAAAAAATATCGTGATATAGATTGACAGACTGAGACTGATTAAGCCATAGAATCTTTCAAAGAAAAAAATTATTCCATAAAAAATATAAGCATCTCAATTGGATGTAGTTAAGCAGAAGACATCCAAGCCAGAATTTATCGAACTGAGTAAAACACGGTTGATATTTTAAAGAAACAAACTAACATTTAGTATTATTTAGCAATTATTGAGATGCTGAAATAAAGTTTTAATACTTTAATGCTATATACTCCATCTTTCCTGATTACTAGATTATTGAAAAACATATCACTTCAAAAGTTATTGAATATTTTGTGAGTTAGACGTCTTCTGCGACGTCTAATCAAAATTTGATTGTTTTGTGCTCGAATTTTTATTAATATTATAATATTGTCCATAAAACCTTGGGATTGGTTTTATTTAGTATATATTTCATTCATAAATAAAACTATATATCGATACGATACATAGGTAACAATATATAGGTAGATTTATTGAAAAAATATTTGAAAGTAGCATAATGATAATTATTATAACTTAAAATAGGTATGGTCAAAAATTTATTTGTATTTAAGTTACACTATATTTCAACTTTGATACCAAAAAATTCAAACTACATGGACGTTTTTCTAAATATTATTTTTTGTAAATTGTTGGTATGTGGGTTACTAAAAACCCCGATTACTTCTTCAGGGTGTGTATTTCTGATTGGGTGTCTTTGTCATATTGATGTTTTCTAAGCATTATACGCAATAAAATGAAAAATTTGCTTTGTCTTCTGCTTAACTATATCCAATTATATGTGATGGATGCGGTTAGTATCGTTTACAACAGTTTCTGTGTAAAATAATGGTTGAAAATTGTGTATCAGTAGATAAATATTTTACAATAAGCTAAATATTTTACAATAAGCTAAATAAGCTTTTACAGTAAGCATACACAACTAAATTCTTTCATTCTGAAATGTTACCATCAATCCCTGCCAGTATTTCAGAATCAGTCATTTCCCATAGATAAGGACTTTTAGCTGCAAGGTACAAATTTCTTGGAATAATGCTGTCGTTCCATTTGCCTCCAGGTCCCAAAAAATATCTGCTGACATCGCCCAATGCTATTGGCCCTTGCCGAATTGCCAATTCCGCCAAATCACCTGAAGGAAACATTAATTTATATTCTTATCTGATATTTTTCAGTACATCAAATAATTTTTTTAAACTATGTAATAGTGAATTTTTTATTTTTTATTATATTATTATACATTTTGCATTTTATTTCATTTGCAATCAAGTATTGAGATGAAAGCTGTGTTTGCTCACCTCTTATTTCGACAGGATGAATTCTGCCTTTCCAATAATATTTGTTGGAATTATTGAATACCATCAAAGGTAAGGGCTGTCATAAAATGATTCAAAGCAATCGGCAGTGACAAGAAATCTTGGAAGTACAGTGAGATGGATATATGCTTCAGATAGAGAGCAAATGTGGCCAAAAAAGACTATATCGTAGAAACAGACCTATTTACAAAAATTTGTTTTGCAAATATTCATACCTGCCAGTGTAGCAGCTAGAATGTTGGAGACTTTTTTGCCATCTGTTGAAAGCACTTTCTCAAAATTCTCATATGCCTCATCTATGGTGACTACCATTTTACTTTTAGAGTTTACAGATGTCTCGTAGTTTTTAATCTCTGCCCAAAGATCGCTCATTTCAACACTTTGCGGCTCGAGCGCAGCTGATATTCCGGCAATCAATGTTCCTGGAGAAATGTTACCCCAGTGCGTTTGAATTACTCCATTCTCCACCGGACAGCGACTGAATGATGACAGTTTATCTGGTTTTGTAGAATTTGATGTTGTCCATCTTGAATAAAGTTTCATGTTAAAATATCGATTATATTTATTGTTGTCAGATGAACTCAAATATTTTTTAAGCAAATATTGGTTATCCGGGTGCTGAGTTACTGACATTTAGTAATTTAAGTTGGCAGATTGAACTTTTGGCACTTTTAAGCAAAAGTCACAGGCAAAATATTAATAAAGACTAATTATGATAAAATTTTGTTTGCAAAAAAATCATAATTAGGTATCACCATCAAAGCAGGAATCTACTAGTAAAATACAAATTATTACTGATTGCGATAAAGCTAAAAAAAAAATATCACCATTACTAATTTTCGGTCGAGGACATTTTTTCATGTCTTATTTTGACGTTGCGTAATATTTTTGATCAACTTTATAATAATAACGATTTATTCTATTGCACTCAATATTCTTTATTGATTTAGTTTGTCATAATTAATGTTATATCTCACATTTTATATGGTCGTACACATTACACAAAATTACGCCAACAGATACGATCTGGTAGATGCTGATGCTAGTTACTTATTCATGTAAAAGTTCAATACTACAAACTTAAATTTTTGACAGCTATAATTTACATTAACTAAAGGTTGACTCTATAAAAATCTGTGATTTAGAACATTGGGTCCAAACTGTTTTTAGCATGATTTAAAAAATGTGGAAAATTGTTTATGAGAAGAAATGCAGGATGTCATTTATAATAAACATAAGATCAACTCTTGTCTTGAAATAATGATGTCTGATTAGGTAAGACATATTTTTGACATAGAATGGTGCAGAATCACAAAGAACATCTATGAACTATTGTAGCTCAATTTTTTTTTTGCATATAAACATATTAATTTATATGATACACCTGTAGTTCGCCAGTAGTCTAAGAACTGTCAGTCCAATGCGATGATTAGGCAGCCTGCGAGGTGAGTATGATACATAATATGAGTCTATCGATCAGACTGAATCTAAATTCCAAAATCCTATTCATTGCCTTTTACTGACAGTCACCAGACTACAGGCACACTGTAGGTCTATGGGCACCATAAAGACTATACATTTTCATTTATGTTGAGCTTCCAATGTAGTTCGATAATTATTATTTTTTTATTTTCTTGCTTTTAGGATGTAAATAATAAGAGAAACCCACTGATTATTGGTTTTATAGAACATCTTGGCTAGTTGTTACTATATTGTTTTATTTACTTTAGTAATATTTTTATATATTCTTTTTTAAATTCCGGTGCTGTGGAATTTGAACCCACAACCTCTAGCTCTAAAGCGTACACACTAACATCTCGGCCACTGGGTAAACGTTATGATGTCAGAGCGTCATCAAATCGTAATTCATAATATTTATATCTAATCTATCTTGGAAAAAGTTACAGTATTATCAGTCTTAATAGAAAATTATTTTAATTCTATTTATAATTATTAAATAGAATGTACATACACATGAGAAAAAGTAACATTTGAATTTGAATCAGGTTTGTCCCCTGCCATGGTTACAGGGCATACTTTAGCCTCATCTCCTCTCTCCCATGGATCAACTGCTGAAGATATCAGAAAATGTAGAGTGCAGATATCAGTAAATTCTAAGCCGTTGAGAATATTGGTGTCGGTTTTTGTAGGCATTAAATATAACATTAAGTAATCATTCTTTGTAAATTGAAAAGCTCCAGGCCCATATGGAATAAAGTATTCCGTTTCCATCGCATTTTTAACCCTTTCAATTCCATCGATTCGAAAGCTGTAAAACAATGTCAGTAAATATATTTTACAGAGCTTCATAAGATTTTTTTAATTTAGCTTCAATTCTAAATTATATCAATACAACGTTCATTGTCACGTCTTTATCAAGACTACAATTTATTATAAACATCTATTATAGGCTTTTATAAGAATCTAGTTAAGTGAAAGGTCTTATGGATCACCATCTATTGTTTTAAATATTCTGAGACATTATCACATAAATTTATACAATAATAATGGAATATGATGGATATTGATTATAAACTCTTAATTATTTGAAAGTTTTAAATATACAATTATGGATTGTCATTTGAAAGGTGGATTCTATAAGTATGATATCCAAGTATAAAACACAAATATTTTACCTATAAATCGGCAAAAACAACTACACCAATAAATATAATATTAACAAAGCTAGCTATAGGTCAGGGGTAGCCAACTTTTCTGTATATAAGATCTACTTTTTATCTTAAAAGTGTGTCGCGATCGACTTGCATAGACGTAGCCTAAGGGGGAAGAAGGGGTGTGAAATGCATACTATGTTTATACACTGTGTTTCAGTATAAGGTGCATTCAATCGACCAAAATTGGCCTCGCGATCGACTTGTTGGCCAGCCCTGCTATAGGTAATGCACTTATAGGTAAATCCGCAAGTGTCAGCTTGTCATACATTTATTTAGTAAATTATAATTTTCTCTAGTTACCATATAACGAAGCTTAAATAAAAAATCAAACATTAGGATGAAAATTACATACCTGTGTAGAATCGATGAACTCAACACTCGTGCATTGAGATTTGTATTTATTTTCTCAATTTTATTTATTAACTCCACTAAAAGTTGCACATTGTGTGGTGCATTTATTCGCATTCCTCCATTTTTGTAACAATCAATCAAGTGACTTTTTTTTGTTATTGCACAATCAATATCTAAAAAATAATACAATTAAATAAATATTATCACCCAAAAATATTCTTATGTTATTAAAAAATCAGGAATTATTGAACTGAAGATATTCAGACTTCCTTGGTTCAACATCGTAAGTATAAAAATTGCATTTCACAGGAGTAAGTTTTTTTTTAAATAATGATTATGCTTATCAAATTAAATTAAAAAACGAATGTATATTATTTTGTAACTTAAAATACGGTTTGAAAACTTGATAGTTATTGCCTCCCACTCAAATACTCTAAGCTTTCATCTAGCTAAGTCATCCTCTTTCTTGTTCCATTGGCACAAAGAATTTTATATTAATATCTTAAGCTGAATCTGAGAAGCTGAGAAGCTAAAAAAGATTTATTTCATATTTTATTTCTTATGAAAAATTTCCATTTTGTCGTTTTATTTACAATTCAATAATTGCTTGTAAAAATAAAAGCACGAAATGGTAAAAGAAATAATAATATTCTTAAGGAGATCTTTTCCATACAGGACCCGCTTTTTTCGGGTTTCACATTATTTAATGCGACATCTCGTAATTATTTAGTAAAACTTTTAATGCAATAGTCTTAGCAAAGATTCAGCCCTTACTACTGTGTACTTGGCAAGTAAATACCGATATTATCGACCGAAATACACTGAAGAAAAAAAAAAATGACAACAATTTTCCATTTTGACAAAAATCAACATTTCAAAATTTTCCCCAATAGATTAAATTATAAATTTCAAAATATAATCGTTACAACATTTTCCTATTCCAGAACATTTATTAACTCTTTTTTAGCCTTTTTGGTAACGCATTTTTACGAATTCCTGCTGTACCAACACATATCTACAAATTCATCTTCCGAAGACAAAATGTAGTCATTAGATTTTTATCTGTTGGTTTCAACGAATCTTGAAAATCCCCGCCTTCTTTATATAACAATTTAGGACAATTACTAATGGGTTGTTTGTAGGAATTGATAGTTTTTTTATATATTGTGTAAGTGGTAAGCCATTTTCATTGTAAGCGGTGAATTTTGAAACATACGATAAGATTGTATTCTTCCATATGACGCTTATGATGTTTTGATAAGCCATTTTTTTAAAACCTAGAACATGCGATAAAATGAAACATGTTTATTCTTCTGACTTTGGTTACTACATTCATTACGATATTTTGCCAGTCTTCAACAGTTTTGAACAGATATGATAAAAAAACGAAAATCGTCAAATTTCCACTTACGATGTTTTGCCGGGAAAGGCTTGATATAAAACCTACATAAATCAGCGGCTTCCAGCGTGAGGTTCCGAATTTTGAAAATTTTGTAAAAAGGACTCGTCTATATTATTGTATAAATACATATAGTAAAAAAATAAAAGGCGGAAAGACGTTTTTTTTGACGAGGCGTAATAATAAGAAAGGTGGAAACCGCTGACATAAATAGTAAAACCGTATTGTTAAATACGAGAGTTATTGTTAGATAAGAATACTATTGTTAGATAAAAGAGCCATTAGGGGAAAAAATATTGTATTCATATTTTTAATTATTTTTATTGGTATGGATGTGTTATTTATTTTTAATATGAACCATTTATATTCCAAAAGCTTTTATGACTAGTCAAATGTGAAATGTTCATTTGGTGTATTTTCGTATGTGTCGGTAATTCTTTTTTTTTTTATAAGGGTGACTCACCAGTAAACAAAAAATAACGTTGATTTATGCACTCTCAAAGATCGATTTGAAAAAAAAACAGAAAAATCTTTATTATTAACTTGTTAAATGTTTTGATATGGTTTAAGTTTGTTTATTATTTAATATAAATTCGTTGTTGCAGTATGTTATTATCAGCTAAGAATAATGTTCTTAATACGTTATTAAAGTGTAAACTTGTGGATTAACCTTACCTATCTTATGTTGAACAGACAAACAATATAGACCCCAAAACTAAGATTAAAAAAAAGTATTACTCTATTAAATAAAAAAAACCCGGTGTCTGCATAAGGGCAGAGTAGTTTCATGAAGAATCAAATGAAATAGAAAAATTATTGCTTGGCGCTTAGTAAAATTGTTTTACAATAGCTATGCAGAAATAACACCCTAAAGGGTTAATACCAAAAACACTTCGGCATGTTTTTTTTTTTGATGTACATGTTATTTTCACAAAATGTTGTGACAGTTTCAGATAACCGGTTATCCATATAAAAAAAATAACTCACGTATCACATGTTGTACCAGCGAAATCAAAAACACTGACAAAATTGATATTTTGAAATACATTCTATCATTCCTGGAAAATCCACAAACCAAAAAAAAAATGTCGCATACGATGTTTCACGACGAAGGATCTTAACCTAAAACTGCTCTGATAATTGCAGAAGATGAAAAAAAATGCAGTAATGTTCACTGGAATTTCACATTTGATACTGTTCTTCTTACTGCGTCAATATCAGTTGTATATACTTACTGATTAGATAACTGACTACAGGGTGTGTCGTTTTTATCTCTATATCGTGGTTGCATTTTTAATGAATCACGTTATTGTATTATGAATTGCCATGTTCCAAATATATGTATATTTTTATACCATGGATCTACACAGTATGACGATATCCACTTCGAAAGATGAGTATATGAATCTCCGCAATGTGAAGACGTCTCGGCAGATTATTTTTTGTCAGAATCAATGGGCAACCTGTCCTGCAGTGCAGTGGCGAACAACCTAACTAAAATATTAAATATAAATTAAAATTGAAAAAAAATCGTTTCCGTTTGTCAGGACATGTAAATAAAAATCGCATATAAGTTTTATTATCAGGGCATATAGCACGTAGTAGATAAAAAACGTTTTTTTTTATATATACCATAGCTCCCAAAGTGGAGCATATGGATCTACAGAGTGTGAAGATATTCACTTCGAAAGAGGAGTCTATGAATCTCTGCAATTTGAAGATGTCTTGATAGAAAACTGTTTGTCAGACAATTACTCGACCCAATGAGCATCCAGCCCTGCATTTTCGGATTTTTCAAATCCTATAGACGGGAAATCGAATCCGCATTTCCCGGATTGCAAGACGCGTAGGCTACCAAATACGTTACCGGGGTTTTACTTATCACAGTTAATCCCCGATTTTACGTTTATGAAGGGACTGACAAAATGTTATTAGAGGGAAAACGTAGATTGGGGGTTTTAAAAATTATCATTTATTGAAAAAATCACGCAAAAACGTTTGGTATTATTGGGCTGTTTATCTTCCACGATACACCGACAGTTTCTAAAAAAAAATGACATACTATAAATAAAGTTTTTGTAAAAAAATTCATCTACAAAGATTACATTAACCCTTTGTACTCGATTGCCGCCATAGCAGCGGCGTTTATCACTATACTATATTTTATAGAAGAGTGTTCCACGGCACAGTGCCTGCAGAGCGCTGGTTTAAATAAAAAACGGTTTCATTTTGTACGTTTATAATGCTAACGAAATAGTTTTTGAGCCCGCCATATACCTTCTTCTTTTTTGTAATTGAATGAATTGAGTTTGTCTTTTCTTTGTGAGAGTGGTTCACAGTAGCGTAGATAGAAATTTAGCCCCCTCGAGCAAGTAAAATCGCCGCGACCCCTAGTTTTTTTTGGTCTCGCGCTATTTTAAAATTCCGTACTTCCTCCAAAATCTTATGGTTGCGTAATAAATCCGCTACTGTACTCGCACTAAGTTTGCTTTATTTGCGCCCCCCTTGATTTGGGCGCCTGGAGCAGCCTGCTCCTCGATAGCTACGCCACTAGTTGTTTGTCATCAGACAAGTTTTCGTGATGTGCCCACTTATGAATATGAATTCGGAATTCACGTTTGTTTTTGAATTTCGAATTCAGAAAAAAATTAAGGCGAATTCCGATTTTCCACCTTACACGTCCTACTAGGTACAAAAGTATAAATCTTAAGATAGGGGGAGGTCTAAAAAAACGAGGAACCTAAAATTTTTTATCAGATTCCGAAAAAAATCCGAAATCCCAAAAAAAAAACCACAAAATTTCGAAATTCCGAAAAACTCCCGAGATTTTAAATTCAGATTTTTTTTATTTTACCGAAATTTGCATGTGCTATGTGTGTATTATAGTCGAAAAATCCGTTCTTTAAGTTACGAGTTACTAATAGCACAACGGGGGATGAAAAAAAAATTAACAAATTTGGTATTATTTCATTTTATTTACCATACATAAAAAGTTTGGTTTTTTAAAAAAATATAAAACACAGAAGCCAAGTCAATATGAATCAGGAAGTATCAAACGTCTTAGAAAATATTTCACTCAATTACAAACTCACTTTAATGCACTTCAATAGAATATTTAATTTGAAATTAAGACTAGATTTGTCAATAAAAGATTTGTTGACGAAAATTAATGAGCGTTAATGTGTGATCAGTAAACAAAAACAAGTGTAACATGTTGTTCTAATATGAAAACGCCAATCATGTCATATTTGTCAATCTCCCTATCCTTATACATTCGTATCAACTTCTGATTAAGTTAAGCAATAATTTTTAAAAATGTATGGAACAAATTATAGATTCTAAAAGTGTAGTGAATTTATATAGCACTATTGAATTATTAGTCTAAAAGACAGACAACACATGAATTACTCTATACAACCCATTTTCTAAAATGCAAAATTAGTAATCATAGCTGAAAAGTATACTGAAACTTTTGGCAAACTGTTTTGTTATTCAGTATTTGAAATGGCAGTATGATATTCAAATCACACAGAAAATGAATCACTCGAAATATTTTGTGCAGACTCAACTAGAAAAACAACTTTTTAACAAATTTAAAAAAACGTAAAGATTTAAAGTCTCATGTAAAATTCGAGTAAATCAACCAACCAGTTCATTAGCCAAACATCTTCAAGTAACCTGTTTTGAGATAATGCAGAGCAATATTTTAATGGTCACCATAAATCAAATATTATTTTTTAAGTTTTATACAAAAATGACACCAGATGGCAGTCTGTTTTATTAGTAGGACATTCTTCTTATGATCCAGATGTATCGAAATTATGTTTATTTCTTCGTAAGTTTATCGGCATTATTGATTTTCCTGAGTAATGAACGACATGAAGCATATTTTATTTGTAACCACATATTTAACTCCAACTTCATGTTTGTCAAATTGTCCGATTAATAAACTGGAGGATCAAAATATAAATCAGAAAACATTTATCTAGATCAACAAAGTC
Organism: Rhyacophila evoluta; assembly: GCA_022683975.1. Lineage (NCBI taxonomy): Eukaryota > Metazoa > Arthropoda > Insecta > Trichoptera > Rhyacophilidae > Rhyacophila > Rhyacophila evoluta. The sequence continues at coordinate 16,628 of JAGVSQ010001102.1, read as the reverse complement.
CAGACTATAAAATGATTTAAGATGAATTAAAGAAATTAAATTTTGATTTTTGGGTATGACTATGCAGAAAACTGTACACTAAAAAGTATTAGGTAATTGCTTTTTTGCAATGTTGCGATACATTTTTGGCTTTTATTTAGAGTGTATTTCAGGGAAATGAATTAGAAATATATCATACTAGCTTTTAGCTTATTATCTGGCTTTACCTGGGAAGATTCAAATTTATTTGTTATTCAGATCAATTTTATTCATCCCATGGTTACAAATTTGTTTCAATATTTAGCTGAATACAATCTTTTTAGTCTCTTATTGATTATCACTGATGTAGGATCATAATTTAAAACTACATTCTTCAAATACAACCAGTCAAATTGTTGTTTTTCTCTCTCACTTTAATTTCCGCTTTTTCAGCTCCAGCGAAATCATCTGCATATAAAAAGGTTCCAGTTTGTTGGAAACATTCCAGTTTTAATTTCAATTGAAAACATTACATTTTTCAAATATGGCCAGTGACTTATTTGTTCTTTTATGATAATGTTCAGAATGATAACACACAGAAAACAAACAAAATATTCCCTTTATTTTCATTTTGCACGACTTCTACGTATTCGATCTGTCAAACATGAATAATGTTCTTTTGTTTTCTATAGATTCAATTCATTCTTTATTAAAATTAGCTGCATACATCTTGTCAGCATACAATTATTTTAGTCTCTTGTTAATCTTTGATAATGTTAAAAGTTGAAATTAAAATAGTTGATCTAAATAAAAATGGCAAACAGAATGACATGAAAATTTCATAGCACTACTGTTCACCGTCTGAGAAAAATTCCTGTGAATTTATAATTTAGATAACACTACCTGAAGCTATCATAGTTTGTTTAATTTATGATAGTTTTATAAATATTTTCAATTAAAAAAATGACTGGCATACAAAGTTGGCCGATGAATTTACAGAAAACATTATTTACAAGAAATTATAATACATTGTGATTTATTTCTTAGAGAATGTGCTTTCCTAATCATTATAAAATATTATCTTACAAAAAATAACATAAAATTGTATCATCTACAGGCATAAAATTATTTGTGAAGAATTTTATTGAAATTTACTTAAAACATAATTTAATTTGAAATATTCAGTGTGGCTGAAAACCCTTAATTTGTGTGAATACTTTCTCTATAACTTACAGTCAAATTATATTGAACCACTTCCCGGACACGCCCGAGATAACTCGGGTATTGAAAGTATTAAAAAACGGATGCGCCCAAAATAACTTTTTCGTTATTTTAGGTTTTTGACAGTGGAACTACCTAGATTTACATAAATATGAAAATGTAAACAATTTCCAAATAAAATACATGTTATTTTTAATATTTCTTATTTACTTTTTTAAAGAAATCAACAAATTAAAAAAATGTGATTTTTTTTTGGAAGATTTTTTCAAAACAATGCATCTGGCATGTGGTTTAACAGTATTGGATTACATATTACTTGAGACATTCATGGTTTTTATTGATGTATTTTGCCATCTTCATTAATCAATCGATCTCTAAAACTCTGGATGGATAGCAACAAAAAATATGGAGATATCAAATGCATCAAGCCACCTTAAGAATAGGGTGTGTACAATTTTTAGTATATACAAAGTAGATGATGAATTTTGATGTTGCCATCTGTTACTAACAAAACTGGAGATTTTAATAAGACATGGCTATCATTCTGGCTGTCACTATAGTGAAAGATATCATATATAATATGCTACCATTATTTCTTCAAAGGAAAAGCAGCAGGTTGCAGTACTGGCTCGATATAAAATTAATGACATTGGATTGCCAGCTAGCAAAGCCGGAGTGGCAGTAATGAAATCTGTATACATTGAAATAAATAATTTGCATTATTATGCAGTTGATTGCTGAACAAAAAGGAGGTATACATTTTCACTTAAGCACGCATTTCTAATTTAATTAATTAGAAAATCCATAGAAAATCATTCTAAACAGTAGAAACCATGAGGCAATTCATATTTCACCTAATATTTACACAAAAAAATCAATGGCATGAGATATTATAATATTTATGTGATACATTGTATAAACTGAATATATGATGGGTGTACTGGTTGATAATGCAGATTTTTTAAATTAATTATTAAAGTTTAGATTTTACTTTTTTATAGAAATATATTTGTTGTTTAAAATATGTTAGTTCTAATTAGAGATTAACAGGTCAATTTTATAGACAGCTATAAAAACAGTTACAAATATTTCATAAAAGATAACAAATTATTCAATAAATTACTTTTTCTATGTAAATACTTCCATTGTGATATTTTTAGGAACAACTGTTGTTATTTAGATAAATGAAACTATTCAGACATAAAAAATATATGAAAGTCTATGTTCATTAGTGTGCTTTGTTATTTTCGCTCTCTGTAAAATTTCAATATTGTCACATCCGAGGTTTTAAGAGATGGCGATATGCGATTTGATATATAGGTTACTTTGACATCTTGACAAAAAGCTTCAGATATTTACATTTAAAAAATGCTGAAGGCATTGACATCATAGATAATTTTATTACTACTTTATTAACCAAAAATGATTAAATTCATGCCAAAAAAGAGAATTTGCGTATTAATTCATTACTTTATTTTGAAGAAAAATGCTGCTGAAAGCTATCTTATACTTCGGCAAGCTCATGTTAAACATGCTCTATCTCAAGATACTTGTGATGATTTCAATATGAAAAGCAAAGGACGTCCAGGTCAATTGAAAAAGTCCAGTTCGAGTCAAGATGCATGTAAAAGGTAAAAACAACTAGTAGGAGGATTAAACGATGTTCACCAACCAATTTCCTATCATTGAAAAGCAATGGGAAAGATTTTAAAGGAGGTACATGGGCGCCATATTAACTGAACAAAAGACAAATGAAAAACTAAAAACTAATTAGTCACATGTTGCTTTAGCGGCACGAAATAAAATCTTTTTGCACTGAATTGTGACTGGCGATGAAAAGTGGTAAGCTACCTGCTGTATTTACCAAACCTTCCTTCTTATTACTATTTATTCCGAACAATTACACACACTCTATCTGAGGAGCACTGAGAAACATATGAAGAACTGAAAAATTGAATCACTAAATGGTTTGCTTCAAAACTCCAGTATCCACAAATTCCCTGAAAAATGGAAGAAATAGGTAGCTGGCGATGTACATTATTTTGAATAAAGCACTCTTGATGTTTCGCTTGTAATTATTATGTTTTATTTGATTACAAAATCCTTATTATTAACCGGTACACCCATTATGTAATTATAATATACATATATAATTATTATTTTATTAAATAAAATGTCATGGACGGTAAGCCGTTTCAAAGTAATCAAAAGGTACATAATTTATTAATATTTGTATTGGATTATAGAATACATAACATCACAGTAGGTGACTAATAATCTTTTGAGAAATATGTTGTATGAAAATATCTGCAATACAATCTAGCGGAATGCATAAAATGTGAAATAATGACATAAAATTAAATATCTTAAATATGTGCCTTGAAAAAGATTTCTATACGGTGGAAACCGCTTAGCGTGAAAAATCGGATAACATGAAATAATATTGCAGTCTTAACAAAATCTATCTAATTTCATGTATTTTTTTTGTGTAACATGAAAGAAAAGATCACTTAACATGAAAAAATGTTACATCTATTGTCAGCAGCCACATTGTCACCCAGATCTTTTTACCCCCTTTTCCTAGACCTACAATTTTCGAACAATAATATACTGCTGCGAATGATGTAAGTGCTGCTTGTCTTTAGGTAAAGGCAATGCCGATAGTTAAGTCACCTTGTTTTCAAACTCGGTGACGCACGTGTCAGAAGTGTCACAAGATTAAAAAAAAAAAATTTACTTCTAAAAAGTGTTTTTTTTGTGAATATATAATAGTTATTTGAAGTTCACCTGATGTATTTGATAATGCATAGGTTATTAATGTACTACAAGTGTTAATTTGAACAGGATTTTACATTTAACATGAAATTCTTTTAAAATGAAAAAAAATTTTGGTCTCCATGGTTTCATGTTAAGCGAACTCCACTGTATTATCTGATTACAGAATTACATTTTTACTACTTCATACATTTTTATTTTAGTTCTAGACTAGTTTCATTCGTTTAAAAATATTTTCAGTAGACAACATTTATTTTTACACCAATTTGAACTATCAAAAATCAATGACTTTAAAGTTTACTTCTGCGGTTGAAACTGGTCTTGTACTGAAACAAAAGTGTATAAAGTAAAAAAGAAGATTTTCTTACATGTTAATTTTTTCCAAGATGACTGAATAGAATAGAACTAAATGTAAATAATGTAAATTTCATATTGATATTTTACAACATGTATACTACCTACTCAATAAAAAACATACTTCTATATTTTAATATAATTCACATTAAGTGAAACTGCAGTCCTGTATAATTTTATTGAAAATCAAAACACAGTTATAAGCTTTTTCGTTGCAATTTACATCAGAAAAAAAATATTCTAGCTGTTAATTATTTCACTAGCTATTTCAAAGAAATTTTACTACCATCAAACAAGATAAGAGGTAATTTTTCAGGGTGATTTACATAATATAACTGAAAAAGATTTACATGAAAAAATGAGGCGAAAATGCAGCAAGAATTTGTATTTTTAAAGCTTTTGAAAATCATAGTTTTAAGTTTTCACTGTGCAAATAAATTACATTAAATAATAAAAGAAAATCCACTGGTATATTCCATTAATGGCATCGAATGTTGAGCAACTTGTACATTTTTATATAAACAAGTAAATCATCAAATATACGTGACTTTTTTTCATTTGTTTATGTCAAGTTAATGAATAAATATTAATTGACCATTCAATTGAATACATAGTGAGAAAAATATGCATAAACTTGCATGCCGTCTTACCCTACTGAAGAAGGCCCAATATTATTATTTATTTTTTACAGATGGATCATTTCCGAATTGACTTGAATGTAATATGATCTAAATATACTGAAATTGAAAAAAACATGATATTTGGAAATTGATTAGACAAGAGATATTCTTAACATCTATTCTGTTAAATGAATATAAAAGCATCTATAATTTTTTTAGTCTATAGATGCAGTTTTATTGTAACTATGTTTGTAACAAACAAGTTCTGTACAAATTGAATTAGAGTATGCAAAAATTATAAATTAAATTCTAAGATGCATATTTATCAGGCAAATACATGTGTGTTTTTGTAAAAAAAGTAATATATCATATTATTTTTGGATGTCCGTTTGTTGAAAAGGTGTAAAATGATATGCAACATCTCCCGCAAATATATTTTCATAGATGAAGTATCACAGACCCATAAACTTGGTTTTAAAAGTATGTTATGTGTGGCCTTATAATTTAAATATTTGCTACTTATCTCGAATCACCGCCAAACAATACTGACTTGCGGTAGTAATAATTGTCTCCAGAATTGAACTACCGCAAAACAAGCTTTGCCGGTTTTCCCTCTATCTCTCTACCAGTTCCATGCTTAAGAGCATACTCCCGCTTTATATAAGCAAAGAGGACGTCTGTTATCAGGAATATTTGGCCTGTTGCAAAGGCAAGCGTGACACCAAAGAAGAAGTTGGCATTTGCTGAACGGGAGTAGATCCACAGATGCCAAACTGTCGGCCCGAGAGCTGATGTAACCAGCAAAAAGCATCCGACGATGAATTTCTGCTGCATATCTAGTAATCAAAAAATTAATATATTTATTTGTAAATAATTATTGTTAAGTACTTCATTTCTGAAATAGTTTAAAATATACATTTATTAATTGTATTATAATACATAGTGAAAAAAAAATGTTCTGTAACCGCGTTTATAAAGAAATTATATGTATTATGGATACACATTTTGATATTAAAATCATAGGTTATAGCTGATTAAACATTATACCTGGGAAATAAGTTAACAGATTTATAAATATAATAAAAGCTATTGAAATCATTGATTTTTATTAAAATTGCAATAATTGAAATCAGTGTTAAAACTGAAAGAGTATTAAGATGTACTTACATGAAAATAAATGCCTCCACATGGGTATAAGGGCCAAATAAAATGCCACATCTCCTAAGCTTGGATATGATTTGAAAATAGTCGTAAGTGTAGTTAAGGTTGTTGCTAACAAGAATGGTTCATTTCTGAACCTTAATGTTAATGGCATCACATAGAGAAGGGCTGAATTAATTTGAAATGCACACAAGAAGAGTACTCGGAAATGTTCAAACATTTCTGTAAAAAAGTACCAAAAGAGACCGATGTTTGGTTTTAAATCTGGAACGCTTAGTCTGAAAAAAAATGAAATTTTGTTTAAAATATATCCAAATTTCATGTAATACAATAAAGCTTATTGTGAGAACACAATTTATTTCTTGATTAATACATTTTGAATAAGCTGCTATTTCATGTTTTGAGAATATTCAAGATTTTGATTTGATGCTAATTTATAATGCTATTAAATTAAGAGGTCCGAGTTAAAGAAACCACATTTATTTATGTCTCATGTGCTCCAAAATCTATTTGGTTCTAGTTCAACAAATGTAGTATGCAGTTAAGACAGACTTAGATGGGGTTAGAAATGCGGTAATTTTGAAAGGAAAATATCCATATTTTTGTTAGGAATGATAATTTGAAATAACGTATACAATGAGGTTTTACAGAAATATTCATTCACCCGCCTCTTTCTTACGCCTGCTATTAATTAGGTGTATCCCAGAGCTCTGATATTGAGAAGCAGTTTACTTTCTTTGACGGGTATGTTTCGAGAGTAAATATAAATTACCAAAGACTTACGTTGCCATACACTCAAGTGTGCTGAGAAATATAGACAATTAAACATGGCATTTAGGCTGAGTAGTTGGGCCTATCAAATAAGATTATATTAACTGTCCAAAAATAATCTAACTTATAAACGACAACTGAGCAAAATTTCTGATATTAAATTAACACAAAAAGTTAGTCAACATATTATAAACTTACATGAAACCATAGGTATTTTCTAGGAAACTGTATGACCCATTCATAATGAATGCACAGCAATATATTAGAAATCCCCATGACAATACGAATACTGTCAGTGTTATTATGTACGAACAGATAGCACAGCCTTTGGATGTGTTATGTATGAATATTAATGCTGGAACAATTAATAGCGTAGGATAGAGTGCCTGATGAGCTGCTATTGCTATTGCAAAGCAACATACAAATCTGTATCCGTGGACCATCGACAAAAATGCTATGGACACAAACACATTATTAAAAACCGTTGTGGTCATTGCCACACAATTTAAAACCGAGTATGGATTAAATAAATATGTTGTCAGCACATAAATCGGGGCAGTCTCAAAGTCGTCCTTCTTTAGTAACAATGGACCGCAATCTTTCACATAATCGCTTTTATCTCTGTCTTGCTGTTCTTTTAAAATTTTCATAAACTTTTTCGCAGTTAAATACAAACAGAGCGCCGTAATTAAATCGCAGAGCGTAAAAATTATTGGTAGAAGTTGCGGTGATTGTTTTGTGAGACGGTGAAAAATTATCAGTACTAATGGCGATTCGTGGAACATGTCGCCTTGGTAAGGGTCTATTCCCTCGTCAAATAAATAAACGCCTTCCATTAACCGCTTCCATGAGTTTATTGGAGTCGATAATTCAACTCTATTTGAAATAACTTCTCTGTATTGGGATGTGAGTAACCAAAGTCGGACTAAGCCGGCGAGAATAAAGCCGGCGAAAACATTCATTGTATAAATAAAAAAGTAACTGGTTATTACGGAACTAAATTAAAGTATTAAAATGTCGCAGTTTCGACATAAAGTTGCAGGTATTTTCAAACAATTTTACCGAATGACTTTTGACAGAAAATATTGACATAAGATAAACATTGCGTTTTATTGGATGTGAGAGATTACTGTTTTACCGACTCGAGTTACGAGTTTATGTAAGTGGATGGTAAAACAGGTTTCAGTATGCTCAGTCTACAATAATTAAAAGGGAAATTCATACTTAAAACCTCCTTGAAAGATTCATTTTTCTGCGGCCTTACAAAAAGAGATTTAGTTAATTACTGTTTCTGATTGTACCATCAACGTGGAAGCCTTACAATTATTTTTAAATCATGCGTCAATTTCTTATATGTCTGAGTTCTATTTCATTTTATAGCTAGTCGAATGTTATTTTTAATGTACATAATTACTACCATTTTGGTCAATAATTAATTGAATATAATATTATGTTCATGAAAAAAATTAAAATAGTCTAACATAAAAACTTATATAAGTATGATCTAATACAATTATTAAAAAGATAATTATTTGTTAAAAAACTTGCAATCACACTCAACATTCCCTTTAATTTTTTCGTTGTGTGTGCGGGCCATCAACTTATGTATGGAAGAAAAAAAGAGACGAGTGTGAAAATATGCATTGATAAAATAAAAAAGTCAACATAATGTACCACGAAATTAATAATTACATTTTTCCAATATGTAGGTTATGTATAAGCCCTATCATACAATATCAAATAAAATATTTAATTACACAAAACAACAATATGGTTACAAGTTCCTTTTTTTGAAATGTGTGCGGGAAATTTTTACCAGATGTCCGGCTGCACATGCGCACACCTTAGAGGAAGCGTTGGTTACACTGTACTATTACTTTAAAACAATTCATTTAATTGTTTTTTAATTCTAAGTTGAATGTAGTTAAATAATAAACGTTCATGCCACAATCTATCGATTGCAAGAAAAACGCGATTCAAAGTATTCAGACACAAAGTAAAATTTAATATGACTTTCATATTATTAAGACTGTATTATAAAATTTAAATACTTACATGGCATATATTACATCTTTCCTGGTTACTAGGTTATTGAAAAACATACTTCTCTAAAAGTCATTGAATGTTTTGTGGTTGGACGTCTTCTGCTAATTATAATTTTGATCGTTTTATGCTTGGATTTTTACTAATATTATATTAGTCTTTGACCATAGAACCTTTTAATTGGTTATATTTGGTGTATTTTCTTTATGAATAAAACAATATATCGATACAATAGAACAATATAATATGTGAACATTTATTGAAAAAATGTTTGAAAGTGGCATTATGATAATTATTATAATTTAGAATAGGTATGGTCAAACATTTATTCATAGTTAAGTAATCTTATATTTAAACTTTAAAGCCAAAAACGTTGAAGCCGCATGGACGTTTTGTAGATATTATTTTTTGTAAATTGTTAGTAGCTGGGCTAGATAAAACAGTGATTACTTCTTGTGGATGTATATTTTTGATTGGGTGTCTTTGTCATAATTATGAAATTTTGATCTGCTTAACTACAACCAGTTTATAAAGGAATTTTGTTTATCTCGGTGCATTGTGATTTTATTTTGTATGCTAATAATTCATGTGTTTTGACAATTTGATATTTGGCATTGTTTATTGCCAATCGGCAATCAATGAATATACACATAATATCAACTAATTTTATAGTGTATATACCATGCCATTAAAAATATTTGATGCTATAAATCTATAAATGGATATGGTTATTTATATCATATAGAAGCTCTTTTCATAATTAAATAATTCATAATCAATGATATCTCAAAATTTACCTATATTCTTCATTTATAAGTAGATATTGTGAGTTATAGAGAGTTTTGTTGTGGTTTTTATTTTTAAAATATTGTAACTGTATAATATTATAGTATGTGTGTGCAAATATAATGAATGACACAATCATATTGACCCTAACTAAAAGGTAAAACTAGAACTGCTTGCCCATGAAGAAAATTTAAGAAAAATGGTCCTCAAGCATTGTTAGCTCACATACTGTGCTCTCAGAAAACAAATTACTTACATATTATTGGTGTATTTTTACCTGATCAATTATTCCTTTACTGTTATTGGTTATAGAGTTTTATTTAATTATTTTAAAGTAATTATGATAAAAAAGAATATCACATTTATTATAATATCTCCATCATCTCTTCTGTTATATCGGCTCCCTATATGGAATATATGAAGAATTCAGACTTCTGAGGAAGTTGAAATGCATGGCCCAGTCAGCTCCACCGCTACTTTATGACTTTTAACATGACAGAGAGTAGCCCTGCCCTGTCTATATACTGTCTAAGCAAATGTATTAGAAAATCCAAGAGTTACTAGCCGTAGTTACAGTATTTCCAGAGGTGATATTCAAGTCAAGTGTACTCTTGATTATTCAGTCTAATATTGCGTAGGAAAGGCTCAGTCTATTGTAAAGAGTAATATTATTAGTTTTTTTTGCAAGATTTTACTTTCTTGTTTTTTTATGTGGCTTTTCAGTAATCTTGTGGAAGATTTCAGTAATTAAAAAATAATATTATTTTAGACATGTTTTCGATTTAGGTTTGGTTTGTCGAATTTTCCAATCGTCAAATTTTCAGAAGATGAAGAACAAATCCCATTTAAATACATACAGTTAAATACACGAAAATATCTGAGCCATTTCAAGTCGAAAATATAATTGATATGATACATTATAATCATAATGAATGCAAAACACGTTGCCGTTACAGCGTGGAGTGTTACATTTTATGTCGGCTCAATATTAAGTAATGCACTGGGGACAAGTAACACTGAGTAAATTTAATTTCACTGTCACATGGTAATGAGTAAAACACCATTTAAAGAAACACATGTATTTGTTGAAAAATCTTTTTTTGAAATATAAACTTTGATAAAAATAATATAATTGTAAGAAAAATCTTATTACAATAATAATAACTAATTATATTATGGCTACAGAACTTTTACCACAAATTGCAGTTTTCTGACATACTTAGAAACTAGTGTCACTATATAAATGCCTCCACCTTATGGGTTCGGGATGAATTAATATTGCAAAAATAAACAACAAAAATTATCTGTCTTATAAACATTATCCAATCTTATATTTTAATTGTCATGCTGGAAAGATATTTATTCAATATTGACTTTTAAATGCTTACAATATTGAATTTAGGCATATTATTTTTTAAATGTGTACTACTAACACAGTCGAAATTTCCATTTGAGGAATATTAAGGAAATTATTTGATTCTAAAAAACTGTTTATATCTTTGTAATTTATCTTATTTATTAAAAAAAAGTTTTGTTTGATAATACTATTATAATATATGGAAATACATGACAATTGTACATGGAATGGAAATTCTGACTGCTAATTCTTAAATGAAAACTGAGTTATTTGTAAATAATAAAACATGTATGGAAAAAATTATGCAGAATGTATATTATAAACAAACATATTTATGTGTAATGAATATCTGAATTGAATATAAACATAAAATATAGTTTAAAATCAATTTTTGAATAATATTTTTTACACATTCGACAGAAATATTATACTTAATGTGTAATAATGATAGGTACCTACGATAAAAATAACTTAATTCATATATTTATTTATATAAGGATATGGTACCAAATATTTTACTCTGTCTCTTAGAAAAATATATAACGGTATGAATATTTATGAACATTTTTACAAATTAAAAACATAGTATGGTTATTTGAGTCAAGTTGACTTAATATCTGAATCTGATTTAAGAACTAAATAGGTCAAATTATTAAATAATGTTATTCATGTTGAAGTGATTGATCAATTCTTTATTTTAGTATAATCTGAGACGATACACATGAGAAATGTATAATGTTGCCAGTGAAAACACAAAATAAAATATTTGGTACACTGTATCCGCTTTGATTTGTATGCTAAACTTCCAATACGGAGTATCCATTCATTTTTTTACAAATCCTTGGATGAGATTTAAGAATCTTACCTCACATTTCGCTTCATATAATAATTACTGATTTGATAATTCGGAATATAAAGCATAAAAGTCAGGTACCATTTTTAAATGTGCCGATTTTCTTCCGATATGTCAAAATCAATCGTTATTTTCCTCCACAATTGTCTGCTTATTAACAGTAATATGGCAGTTTTTTTACTATTTTAAAATATATGTGTAATATTTTGTGACTAAATTACTTAGAGAATTTTACACTTATTTCTAGAAACCATTTATTTCGTCTGATTTTAGATAATTAACAATAATTATGTAAAATATGATTTTGTTAAAGATATTTTCATAAAAATGATTGAAAATATCAAAAAAAATATTGCCTTTCCATGAGTAAGATAAAACTTGTTGTATTAGTAATATTATACTATTTAATTGTAATTTTATAAATTTGGCATTTAATTTTACAACCGAATCGTAACTAAAATTGTTTTTAAATAATTAATATTTTATCTCAATATTCTTCATTAAAATTTTATTTTAAAGTCATTTTAAATTTTATATTTTCAGTTCAGGTGGGTAAAAAAATATTTTAAAAATGAAGGGAGATATTAAGTTATTTATTCATTTAGATTGTGTGTCTTTGAAATGATATAATGTACATATTTTATAAATTTATTTAAAAAAAAAACTATTTATTGAAATGTCTTTAAGATTTAATAATAAGATTTTAAGTACAAAATACAAGTAATTAATTATGAGCTAAAATTATACCAAAATTTGAGCCTTTATTTGTAAAAAAAATATAAAAATTAAACATACAATATGAAGTATTATGACAATTAAAAAAAACTTATTCAAGTTGTGATACAAAAATTTCTTTTGCAGCTAGTTATTTTCAAAACTAAAACATTTATTGATCTAATTAATTAAATAGTAACAAAAAAGAAGTAAAATAGGCAGATTGTGACATTGATCACAGCTTTGATTATAACAATATAAATAACATTAATAGACTTTCATAATATGAACTTATTTTCATTTATTTTTCAAATATTAATTCTTGAATATCATTGTAAAAAATGCTATGACTCGATATTGCAAACCAGTCATAAAATATGGAATTATTAAATACACTAAGGCACAATTTTATTTTTGTCAAAACATAATCACCCTCCACTACGCAATATAATATTTAAGTTTTAAGGCATCACACAATTTCGATTTTCTTGAAGAATTCATAAGATTCATTTTGAGATCAACTCGCCAGACAGGCCACGATTATGGCATGGCCATTTTGAATAATGATATTATTCTGGCGAGTTCAAACTTTCAATATTATAATGTACACTTGACTCACAATGCTATTTTGTAGCAATCAATTCAACTGTCATTTATGAATTTACATTAAATTATATTTTTCAATTGAAATTTTCTTATACTATAAAATATCTTATAAATAAAACTTAACGGAAAGATTATTTTTCTCGAATTTAAATGTAAATCATTCGACTGGAATGCGTACACTAAGAGGCTAGCTTCTAAACACTACGAAATAATGTCAATATTTATGTTTTAAGTACGTATTTAATTACATTAAAATAAATAATATCTAACTATATTATTTATTGTATTACCTTGTCAATCAGAGCATTGTGCAAGAAGATCTAACTGTCATACAATATTAAAAATTCAAATTAAGAATAAATCAATTATTGAATTCCATTTTTAAATTATTTCAAAATACACTGCAAATTCTAGGCCTGATTCACTTCATTCTATATTTAAATTTGAGCACATTTTCTAGGGAATGATAAGGTCAATTATGTCGTTGCTTGGAATGACTTGGTAAATTAAAAATATATCTTATAATTAATCAATTTGATGTGCTAATGATCCTGTAATTCGACAAATGTGATATCATAGAGTTCCTCGTCCACGCTGGGAACTTGCCTCACTTCTAGTAGGAAAAGATCTTCGTTGCAGTAATATGTCAGCATGTCATCATCAATTTTGGCCGTAATCCTATAAAAAACAACATTAAAATTAGCTACAAAATTCATATTACCACTTAATGATTATATTTTATCTATAATATATTGAAAATATTATTTAATTTACAAATTTTAAATTTATCAATCAATAAATTTTAAAGGAATAATGATGCATTAAAGTTTTTTATGTGTGATGAAAGTCAATATCGATACTGTAAATGATATTTAAAAATAATTAAATAGGAAAATTAATAGTTAAACAATAATAACCTTAATACTATACTAATTCTTCATTATTTATTCTTCACAATCAACTCAGAGTAAAACTGGAGTCGAACCAGATATGGTATTTTTATCCTCTTATTTTCTTGCCTTATAATCCTCAGGATAAAAAGTTATATTTTCTGTGATATGGGATGTATTATATTTGTGATTAAAATAAGTATAATTGGTTTATTCTGGACTATTTCTCAATGTGTAAAAATGTGATCTTTTTATTGGTATATATTTAATAGAAAGCGTTCATAGTTTGAATAAACATTGTTAGTAGGATTTGTTGAAATGCATATTTTTTATTATAAAAATATGTGAACATGGAAAGTTATTTTTGTTAGAAGTAATGTGAAGAAGAAGCACCCAAGTATTATAAATATTAAAAATGGAAGTTTAATTAAGCATATGAAATTATACATAAAGTGATATTCACTTACCCTTTCTTGTTTTTGCGATAAAGATTATTAATGGCCGAAGTTGAAATTTTGTACTTATTCTCAATCTGCAAAATAAGGAAAACAGAATATTACAAATCTTTGCTAATCGAGTATTTATTCTTGTATTTTTTTATTTTGAATTTCGTTATGCAACGGTTTCATCGATTTTTCTGTCTTTCTTAATTTCAGCTTAGATTTGAAAAGAAGTACTATTTCGATGTTTCACATTGACCATCCACCGATGGCCGTTGAAATATCGAAGTAATGTGATGGTATGATAGTCTGACCCCGCGAGAAGGTCAAATGATGGACAACAATTTTGTTAATGACAAAACACATGCTGTTATGGATTGTTATAAAAGCACCACATCTGTTATTTTAGCATTTCTAGACAAATCCAAACCAAATATTGGGATAAAATAAAATATATCTTACAGGAATGTAAATGATGGCTTCCGACCTATTGGAGATTCCACATTTACAGTAGTAGTAGTATTGTAATATTGATAATTATATTTAAAATATATTGAAAAGATTGTTGGATTTTGAATCAGTATTAACAACACAATATCGAAGAAATTTAAAATTTAAAAAGATAATAAAAATTTCTTCATATTAAAAATTATTTTATTTTATTCGATATTAATTTAATTAGCTTATAATAATATGTACAAAAAAGATGAGACTCGTATGAAGAAGAAAAAAGTGAATTGAATGCACTGAAAACTATTCAATAATTTAATATACTTTAAATTTATTTGTGATGTTTAATAGTAATTCACATTTGAAATTAAAATTGGAATTGTTAAGTGACTTAATAAATAAATTTAGGTATTTTTTCAAATAAAGAACAGTTTCGTTGAATTAATGTAACATTTTATTCAAAAAGCAAAGTGTCATTTAAAAGTACTATGATTTTCGAATGACGTACATTTTAAAATTAGAACACACAAAGTTAACCAAAAGCCATTGCATTCATTGAAAACCGCATGAAACCGTTTTTAATATTATAGGGATGATATATTTTTAGGGGTGGTTTGCGTTAAATTAAAAAAAACACTTACCGCATGCAAAAGGCCCTGCGTTGTTGGTGGCGCTACGTGGAGGGGAGTGTAAACATCTTCGGCATCCTGCCGGACGTATAACATGACTCGCTCGGTGAGAGGAGGCGACAATGCGCGCGCTCGTTTTAGTACCGGTGAGAAAACGTCTCCGCCGCTACTGTCCAAGAGGGGGTGTTCTTTCTTTTCGCTGCAAGAGAAAATGTTTTTAAATGAGACAAACGATTTTTAAATTTCGCGAATTTTTAAATGACACACCGATTTGTACTTTGAAAACGTTGTGAGAATAGAATTGTGTTCTATAAATAAAAATATTATACTAATAGACAGTTTGTGTGTATATGACCGTGACCGTATATGATTATATTGCCGATGTAGTTCATTAAAATAATGTAACTATAAAATGTTATATCGAAATGAGGGTCATTCAAATAAACGCAATAAAAAAAATAGTATACGCCCAGAGATACATTATAATCGCTATCATTTTTTAATTAGATAAATGTGACCTCTGACTATAATAACTCACTTTATGATTAGTTTCCGGTAGAAACAATTAAAAATCAGTTGTGAAATGTAGCACCTTCTTGGGTGGTCAGAATCACCTACCACCAAATAAAATTAATAATAAATAACGTGGATCTAATTTCTTCGAGACGAGAACTACGAGGACCTAAATCACGATTTGGCATTGCCAATTTTATGATCGGCTTTTAAATAATAATTATTGATTTATAATATACATTTTAATAAGCCTTTAGAAAGTAGGTATATATGTCTACATATCTTTATATTTTTTTTACGAGATTTTTTGCTGAGATTAATAATTGAGGCTACAAAAAACACTAAGAAATATAAAAATAACAATTGGTTGATCATACTATTAAAAAACTAAAGATGACAAAGAAGAAAGAAAAAAGCTAGTATGTTTTATGTTGCCGAAAGGTGAAACCCAGGTCGCTAACAGTGATCTCACATATGGAAGTTTACC
>JAGVSQ010001101.1:0-31636 GCA_022683975.1 Rhyacophila evoluta | reverse complement strand
GAGTATTTGACTACAGTTGGCTGTCAAAATATTTAAAATATGAGACACAGAACGTTCCGAGTCTGGCAGATAACCGCTGGAGTACACGGTCACGTAATATGATGTGTCCCGCAGGCCAAGTGTTAACTAAATGATATTACAACTACGACTAGAATTTCATATTACAACTCCTTTCAAAGACTAGTTGAAGAATAGTTCTCACCATGCCCATACAGACATCCGGATCATAGTTGTCAAAAATGAAATGGAAGAACGGTGTTGAAATATAAAATGAAACTGCTGAAAGGCACTACCACAACGTGTATGTAACACACAAATTCAAGAATACAAAATATGTGATCTTTAAATAAGCTCTCCTTCTTCAACAAACCAGAAATATAAAGAATCAAAAAGCTTGAACTGAGGTGAGGTGAGTTTAAAAATACGAGCGCTAATATTGGGAAGTTAAAAATTAAAGAAGATTGACGAATAGACGTTTCCTGGGGGTAATTAAATTCCAATCTATGATAGTGACAAAGACATGATATGAGTAGGAACAAGTAATATTTCAAAAGTGATATATGTAAAAATGTAAAATAAAATAAAACCAAATCAAAATCTTGTCCGATATATCACCAGGCAAAGCAAACTTAGACAATTCAATGACACTTGTATTTTTTACGTAAACTTTGTACTCCTATCAATTAACATTGAAATATCTGACGGAGAACACACCGAGTTCAATGCAAATGGCAACATAACAAACATCAAAGCTATCATATACTTATCGAGAATACATACACTACTGATATGGTTCCGGTGACAATGACAAAATCAATAAAGATACGCATGCTAGTTAGTCACTAATGATCATACTAATTAATACAACCGACTTTAACTACACAATACGAGTAATCGCTGCTGCACGGCAGTCAGCATAATAATATAAGTAATCTAATAATTATTAACTATCCATATAAGCAATAACACGGATATAATATGAGAGAGATATAACTTTGTTACAGTATCTGCCAAAACAAACAAATAAGTTTCTTCCTGGAAGTAAAATGACAGAGTAGCCCTTATGCTTGTCAAAACTTTACTATTGGATAGTCAATACATTACGATTGATACCGTGTTTTTTTGGGAACCACTGCTCTATTTCCGATCGCACGTTAAATTTTTTTGTGGGTTATAGTCGTAATTCATTCAATATTTTTCAGGCCTTTCAGAATATATATTATCGAAAGGGGACAGGAACAAATAGAAAATGTATATTTTGTACACGCATACATATTTAATTTTAAGTATTAACTACATTTTGTAAACATGGATGTTATTTTTCATAAAAAGAATATGTATAACTGAGATCCCTACTTAAAAATTCCGACTGTAAATTTTCTATAAGTGAAAATTTCAAAGTAGACCACGTACGATGTCACATATTATATATTCTTGATAAAGACGTTAAATTAGACAACCGTTTTATCAAACGCTCCATGATTAATAATAACAATATTTTTTATTAAGAATACAATGTTTTTTTGGATACTTTTTTTCTTATTTATAAGACTGCACATTTGTTACTAAGAACATGTTATTCGGGTAACCTGTATAGATGACTTGCCTGGCTTGTTAATACTTGCGGATAGAAAACACATTAAATGTTCACTGCCTATTGCATATTATGTCTGTAATAACAAAATAGCTTCACAGGATAAGCAGTAAATAATCGTTTATTAGAGATTTTCCACCACTTCTAAATAAAGAAATATACTACTACTATCATGAGTAACTATCTAGTTAATTATATAACATGTTATAAAACTTCAGCCAAAGATTTAAGAGTGATATAATTCCATATACATAATAAAGATAAATCCCATTTATTATTGCAATAAGGTTATCGATATGCTATCAATGCGAAACGATCATGCAATTCACGTTCGGAGTTCGCGTTACAACAAGTAGTCAATACGCGTTAAATTGGATTAACATTATTAATTGAATTCGATTAACGCCAACAAGCCTCGACGCGTAAACGTGAAACACCGCCGCAGAAACTGAAATGAAACTGCCACTGTTTCAAGTTAACATTCTGCAATACGGCTAGCGGGTCGACCATAAAACTTATTAAAGGAAATATTTTACATCTGCTGATATATCTCCATAATTTTCTTTGTATAATATTTGCTTTCATCTCAAAACTGATATAATTTATCTTTAAAATCTACTAGAAAAAAAAATGAGCGAAAATCGATATGAATCACATATGAAAAAAAATAAGATAAACTATTGTTCACGAGATAAAAATTGTATGATACTTGATTATTTAGCTATTTTGTCAATTGATAACAATCAATTTATCGAACGTCAAAATAGAGGCTATATAATATTATTTGCATATGGTTAAGATTCCTCGCTTATTACACTTTCGATTAGCACATACTAAAACACTTCCCGTACTTGAATAGCGCCTCACATTCGTCACGCCAGGGTATACATCCACAAGATGTGGAGATGCGGTGTGTGGTTGAAGGAAAGGAAAGTATAGTTTATTGCAGTAGCAGATTATCTGACTTATTCAACCTGTTTAGATCGGACAACGGGAACTAAATTGATCAAGGCGGTGACGATTTTCAGACCGAGGCTCCGATAGATCTCACAGCGGCAGAGCGACAGCAGCAGAGCGTCAACAACAATAATACAAAATAGCTATAAAAATGTGAGTGAGCAAGTTGCTGTGAGGACAATGCTCACTTGCTCATTCACCTATTTATAACTAATTTGCATTTCTATCGTTGACCCTCAGCTGCTGTTGCTCTACCGCCGTGGCGTTTGTCGTAGCCTCAGCCTAAGATTGAATTATTATCTGTAAACGTTCAGGACACAATGTCACAGAAGACGGCAATTAAGAGATATATGTCCAATCAACTGTGAATACGTTACTAAAACAACCAAATACATAATTGAAATTTTACAATTTATTGTCTGATATGACAGATTAGACGTACCCAGTTGATTTCATAATATAAAAACTATACCAACAATATAAATACAACAGATAATAAAAAGATAATTTACGACAATGATACATTTTGTTTTTAATTACAGATGATCCGCAACTTTTTTCAAACAGTTAATATATTATCAAGTAGGACAACTGATAAAGAAGACATTTACGTCAGATTTTCTATAACAATTACATAAATATCATTAATATACGGTAAAATAATCTACATAAAAATAATTGTAATCAAAGGACCTCATACAATGATTTCAATCTGTAAGACATCCTTCATTGCTCACACGTTTGTAAAATGGGATACATTATAATAATTGGTATTTTTCCATAGATATTAAGTTCTTATTTATGATGATTAACGATAAATAAAAGATATACAGTCTACTATGAACCCAGTGGCAGTTTACGAGGGGCGCGAAACAGTAATAAAATAGTCAACTTTATCATAAAAATTTAATAATAACTTCAACACTTTATATGCGTCACTTGAACAATTTCATTTTTATTTATCGAGTGTGTTTCATTCTTCTAACATTGTCATGCCCATCGCGATTGTAAAAAACGTGTTAATTCTTAAACTTATTTTGTTCAATTTTTGTTAAGCACTATTTTTGTGCCACCACAGTGGAGAGAAGTCCTTACATAGTATTGTTCACTGAGTGTAACTAAATCTACTATATGGAATTAAGACGACGACTTGAAAATTGCTTCGGCTATTGATATCGTCGAAGTAAAATTGGTTTGAACCAAGACATCAATAAGGCAAAACTGAGTTAGATTCATATTCGGAATCCTTGGATAGAAGATAATTTTGATAGTTCAATATTATTTATTTGTCGAGATATTAGCAACATAGACGAGTTTGTTTATAACAAAAGCATTAAACATACTTTAGCAAAATTATAACTCGAAAACTATGATAATCAAATCAACCCTACTACAACGATATCGTCGGCAATGTTGCAAGAACACGTTTGAGTCAAATAATTTGTACACGTTTTATTAACGTATATGTTAATGCAAAAATCCACCAATAATACAAGAGGCTGCAAAAAATAAAACTATACTATATAAAGTGACATAAGCTAAAAAAATCAAGATACGTGTTCCTGCAATATTGGCGACGACATCTGCCACCTGAGTCATGTAAGTTTAGATGGTTGTTGTTTTGTAAATTTCCATAATAGGATTCGTCTACCCTCTCGATAAGCTGTCATTTTCTTTCTAAATCGCGAATTCGTTACTTATGTACTTTTTTTAGAAACTTGTTACAAGAAATTGAATATAATGTAAATATTATAAATCATTCGGGGTATTGGCCTGGTTGCATTGTAAGGAAAATAAACTTAAGATAATTTCCATGAATTTGTCGTACATGGATGGTCACGTACATTTATTGTAAATATATCGTCTTGCATTCGATCCAACAATACCGGGACAGAAGATAAAACTGTTTTGTTTTTTCCATTTTCCGCATGAGCAATTTTCTCGCGATCATATTTTTATTCGTATTATTTATCTGTAACCTCAACCCGGTACTCCTTTTTAGTCATACGAACGCATCTGTTTTTGAATAAATACAATATAACTCACCAGGCATGAAGTGCAGTAGTATCGCGGTGACAGGATACAAAGAAGGGCTGTAAGTGATATCTGGACAGGCGTAGCCGAGGACAGAGACGACCCTGTCGGCGACCGCTCGTCCCTTCCTCGTCAGGTGGTAGCCCAAACAATGTGTCGACTCCACAAACGGAGGCAGCATTATCGGTTTATCAGGTAACTCCGTCGTGCCAAATACCTTGGATTAGAAAAAAATATATTCAGTTAAACACTAGATACATCATTGGCGATAAATTCACTTTATAATAGACTAGCTTCATTAACCAGCTTTGCCTGAGATATATTCAAACCCTTGTTTTATTTGACGTAATGGTATTTATCCTGCTATTATAAATTTATTTCAATATTTGACTGCATATAATATTTTTAGTGATAATCATAATATGGTTGATATATAAATGGCAATCAAAAGTACATGTGAAAATTTCACGTCGCTACAGTTCACCGTTTGGGAGGATTTTTGTGACAGACATACACACATATGTATCTTCTGTTGTAAAGTATAGACTATATGTACAGTGCACGTCCTGCAATTTCAACACTTTATAATAACAAACTTTAACTCCAATAAACCCGTGGCATAAACATAAAATATTGCAAATTAGCCGTCCACCTATAAAATCTCAAGCCTATCTTGCTCTTATTAATAACCCTGTTATGTAAAACATAAGCAAATTGTTCATGTAAAATTTAACACATTACAGTCCGTTCACGTGTTTTTTCGTGATAGCGAAACTTCGCTTTTACGTGATAAAAATGATCCAAATTTAGCTTGAAAATAGACAAGAATGAAAGAAATACAAATTTATAATTATTTTGATAGTGTTTTATATACGCTGTTTTTTCATGCGTAATTTAACTCAAAATAGTGCGGACCGTAAACTTATCTTCTCCTTTCTTCCCTTTTCTTCTAGTTGACATGATATTTGTATTTGTCTGGTTACCAACTGTGACGCATCTTATAAAATTTATCTTCACAATTAGCTTCACTGTAAAGTCAATCATATCGATTTTATCGTCAATAATATGGGCATATTTACCAATTTTGTATACCTAACTTCAAGTGTATCATTATCAATCGACTAGACTCACAATAATTTGACCGTTAATCAGGCAACAAGTGTCTATGCACTGAGTTATCGCTGCTATTGAGGTCATATCGATAACTGCTGAAGGTATTTTATCAGCAGTTTAACTTCAACAATATTTAATAATACGACATCATGTTTGTTCACTTATATAATATAGACTGAGAGATAATAGTGATGTTGCCATTTTAGATGAGAATAAAAATGCTAACAAAACAGATCAATAACTACGTGATATAATTATTGTCGTTATATGATTGGTTTATCGAATATTCACGGTGCGTGATTTGAAAAACCAAATATGTTTTCAATTAATTAGATAGCTTCACAATTACCTTCTTGTATTCACCTGTATCTATTTTAATATATTTTTTTAATCTTCTAAACATTTAACAGTTGGTCTATGCAACCTGTGGAACGGATAAAGGTTACCTTCAGTTTTTTCAAAATAACTTTTTCTTTTAAATAATCACAATGTATACAAGTTGATACACGTTCTACCAGAAGCGCGTAAGCTGTAAATGGCAAATTAGTATCTAAGTTCAGCTTTTAATTTCGAAAAAAGGATGGTCTGTCGAATTTGCGACCAGGAAAAACGACTTCCACGACATCAATTCTATTGGTTTTTCTCCAACACTTTTTAAATTAATATCCGATTGGGTAAATAAAACACCAGTTTTAGTCTTCGTAAACTTAAAGGTTGTATCAATTTAATATTTTGACTTTGGTCCAAAAAACACTAAATAGACTTTTAGTGCCTCTTGTAAAAGAGTTTGTTTCCTGTGTGGGTTAGGTCTTTTTTCCTTTACACAATCGATATAATACAAAGCCATGATATATATTCATGAAAATATTCTGAAGAGCCACAATTAATCATCTAACGCAAATAAGTTTAATTAAACACGAATCGATTATTAAATACCGTAGATAAAATAAAATTCAGGCGCAAGATAATTTTGAATATAAATTAAAAACCATTTTTGATCATCTCAGATTTTCCAACGAAAGTTTAATTTATTTTCCGTTTCCGGAAAAAGGATAACGACTTTCTGTCAGGGACATCCAAGTAACTCTGAAGAGCTAAGATACTTTCATAGCCTTAAAATATGTACTCAGATAAGCGATATCAATTTTTCACAAATGTTCTTAAAAATAACGAGTAGAAGATATTTTAACTTTTAGTAAAAATATAAAAATCTTCATTTTTAGCGCAGTTTAAGTTATCGTCATCAACGGGGTAATACCTCATATGTGGTCGATTTGACGAAAATTACTTAAATATGACATTGCATAGAGTTTTAACTATTCTACCGATTGAAAAAAAAAATATATGTTAGATAATACTGTTATTTAAGTAAAAATATTTCTTTGCATCTCTTATGTGGTAGTATAAAAATGTATTCCAGTTTTATATAGGAGCTATTGACTATAATACACTTCAAGTTTTAATGTTTCTATTTGTGAACATACATTCATATATCTAAAACTATAAAGCGTATATAAAAAAAAAACAATCCGCAAGTCTCAAAAATCGTTTTTGACACATAGGAGGTATTTTCCTGTTGACAAAGATATATGGTTTTTAGTATTCTAATGAAATCTTTTGGAAAATCAAGTATAGCAGTCGAATTGCAAGTAACATTCGCCTGCTGCACTGACATTTTCGAAACCTCTAAAATGTACCGTTTCGTATCTAATAGAAAATCATTTATTTTCCGCAATATAAATCATAACGAGGGTGGTGTGTAATTTGATAATTCGTTACGGAAACATTGAAGTGTTTGAAACAAAAGACACCAAGTAATGTGATATTAATCCAGTAGTGTAAGGTGACCACCGAAATTACTGTGAAAATTGTTCATAAGAAAGCATAGTTTAAGAACCTGTAAATTACGGTCAGAAACAAAAGGTTAATACAACAAAGAGAAACGTGAGTAATTTTCGCAAAACGTGGTTCTAAAACAATAGACGAAAGACGAATAACTCCATCTATATTACAAGTAAATATATTTACAGAGTAATAGAGAAATGAATAGTGTGTTTTTTCTAATGAATGTAAATATAAACATATCGGTTGGTATGGGAGAGCAAGTTTTCAAAATCTTGTTATCTAAAAAGATGTAATAAAACTTTTGAAAAATAACAAACTGATAAGAGATAACGATAAGACCGAAGCAATTGACAATAAGACAGCTAAAAAATAATCCTCGAATTAGTTTCGCAAAAAAACGGAAGAATATTCAATTGGGGAAAATATTACAATTTTCTCGTATTGAGACAGTCTTTTGTTTCTTAAATAGGTTTAATAACTTTCTGTCAGTGACATTCGAGAAATGTCAATATCTGGAGAAAAAAAATCGCTATCTTCAAAAGTTCAATTAAGTATGGTGGAGAAAAAATTAATTCTCTAATATTTTTTGCAATTCAATATTAGCTAGGAATACAGATTCTCATTACGCGAGAAGAAGATCAATTCAAATATATCATAGTTCATAGAAATGAATATATTAAATGTGCGAAAAAATGTATTTAGAAAATCATCGCTATTTAGTAATTTAAGAATACTAAAACCATAGGAAATTCATCAATATTTAACATATTAAAAACAAAACCTTAAATATGCCAGTTTAAATATTGATAATAGTCAGAGTGTAAATATGTTAGATTTTTTCATATTGGCGATAAATGCTAACAACGATCTAGCTAGAATGCTAACTAAAAGAAATATAGTATGTTTAATAATAATACAGTTTATACGCCGTGAATTTCTCGCCAGGATTTTAAGGTTTTCAAAAATATCGTAGGAACCAAAGGGTCCACAAAAGATATTTACGTGAGGTATTTTGAGTGCGTCACATGAACGAGTACAAACCTGTGGAAAGAATCGATAGGCGGACGCGTTGGTTTTATTTGTCATCCGAATTATGACAATTTAGCAGCTAGACGCGAACCTGTTGATACAGCCGTGCGGGCATGTTGGCTGGGTGCATTAGCTCGTATGCCACTAAACTAAAAGCAAGTAGCGACGCGTCCCAATCGCGAGAGCTTTATTTTTAAAGCAACAAATCGACCTGCCAAATGCTAATTGAAGACAAATGAAAAACGGTTCAAGGACAATAATAAAATTCCAGATTACTTGCCAGTATATAAACGTAGGTATTTATTCGGAGAGCTTAGTAACATTTGACAATATTATTATAGTTATAGAACACAGTAAAGCTTTTCCAGTGGTGCAGTGAAAATATTAATTTAGACTTAATTACTTAAATTGGACTTTAGATTAAATTGGTGACATAGCGACCAAGAAGATTATATTTTCCATTGTGGCATCATCTCTAATATAGCTGGTACAACGTAAAAATAAAAACATCTTTGATTCTAGTTTTTAAAATAATTTGAAGGAAAGATTACAGAGAAGCCACACAGATTTAAGATCAATTCAAAGCTCAATCTCCTTCTCATTCTACAACAGTAAACTAAGAATATGTTATTCACTGAGCTGTATTACGACAATATATTAAAAATAAAATGTGTCGATACGTAAAATGAACTATATCTACCTAACTTGCGGTAATTTAAAAAATGTGTAAATGAAATGTTTATTTAAGGAACCGTGAAATGACAACGTTCAAAAACCACTGGAGTAGATTATAGCTTAGACAATAGAGTATGTACTATTAATTGTATTTTGGTACGTTAATTAACCATTTTTGATCTCGCTGTTTCATTTTTCTTGGGGATTCAAGCCATTTTCTAAGATTTTGACAAAAAAAACTCCATTTCAACCGATGGAAAATTTAACACGATAAGAATATAGATTACAAGTTCTAATCGTTTAAAATAGTATAAAGTAGGTGTAGACAACACAAGCCCTTTGCAAATAAAATAGTGATAAATTTTTAATTTTCAAGAAAGCTTTGTTTGGTATCAGTTGTAATAAACACTAATCTGATTATTAAATTGTGATTGCGGAAACTATCATAATCCACGTCGTGGTGCGTGACAACTGCGAAAAGAAAACCAACGTTAGCGATTAAATCAGTCTACATGTAGTAACAGGAGATAAATGAAATTATCCCATGATAAATCACAAATTGGATGTTAATCTAACACAAGCTTGATAGATTTTGACTTATCGCCTAGGAGACATGGTCGGTGTTTTTCTATTATATTGAATTAAAATCGCGTGTTATTTATGATAAAAATAAAATTTACTGTGTGTTTAATAATAGAATGTGAATAATTTTAAAAAATCATAACGCACTTCTGATTTACAAACAGAGAAGCGTTGAAAGAAAAATGCTGTACTTTAAAAGCATACGAATGCAAGTCACAAACTTGACAAAGAGAGATAATTATGACAACTTGTAGGTAACGATCATGTTTATCACTGACAAAAAGATGAAAGTCGTATCACAAAAAATTAAATAAATATCGAATTGCATTTGGATGTAACAACCATAACCCGTTAGAACCACAAGAACTCAGGAAGCTGTAATGAGTATTCATTTTGCTTTTTCTACTTGTTTCCGATTAACAATTGATCGAGTTTTATTATATATATATTTATCGATTTGCATAAATATTTATGACAGCTACACGATCATTTCTCCTGGACATTTCTCCGTCTGCTACTCAGCTACTGAATATCTCATTCAAGTTAGTATAAATGTATGGATAAAAATATAAAAGAATTATGAAATGGATTGTGTTGAAGTCTTTTATATCGAATATGCGGTCTTTAATTCAGATATGCAATGATTCCGCTTCATAGATAGTATGTAAATATATACCGTATCAACAAGGCAATTGCAACTAAATGGTAGAATTACATCAAAGGATATGTATTTCTTTTAGAAATTAAAACTCTGAAGATTTAAACATCGCATCGAAAATTCTACAGAGAATATGGCTATTTTTGGATACATCGCATTTACTTTTTAAAAAATCAAAACGATTTTTGTAATAGAAATTACCATATTAATTGATGGCCCAAAAAAGCTTTACTATTTCTGTAATCTGCACCACAAATTTAATTTCAGCTGGACATGTTAGCCGCATTGAACAAGCCCTGGAAATTTGCTTGCATCGGAAGACGGGTGGTAGGAATATTTTATTACCATTATTTCCGAACAAAACGTTTATAGCACAGCAATATAACGTTGAAAATAGTGGTACAGATGAGTGCAAAATTGCATTTTCTCTCATTTGTATATTTACTTGTAATATATTATCAAATAAAAACATCAATAAATAAACCGATTCGCAGCTGCGCATTTTATTACTGAAGACATCAATTGCAGATTACACAATTTATTTACAACACAATAATATCGTCAATACAAATAACAAATATCATTCATACAATAACTTATCTAGAAAAATAAATACATCGAGTACAAATACATAAAATGTATGCCTATGAAGTTGGCGATTAATGATTTTACAATAAATATCGACCATATGAAACTATTTAAATCGCACACAATTAGTTCTTACTATCAGTGGCGAATCAAAGATTGTATCAAAGGTTTACTTGTAATGCCGCGCAATATAAAATAAGCCTTCGTTCGCTGGTTTTTGGCCCAGCCTGGATGCAGCATAACATATTTCACCTCGCCATGAACTTCTAGAGAATTATCAGTATAATGAACGTTAACTATCCAGTTTAAAATTACTGAATCAAACATGATTAGTTCTCAAACAAATTTAGACGCATAAATGCCTATAATTCGTCGATAGATTATAGTACAAAAATATGAAATACTACTGCTTGTATGGATAATACAATATTAATATATGAATGACACAAGAGTTTTTACACTGTTCTACAAATAATTTGCGCTTTATCTGATTAGTGTATCTATTGAAAATGTCACACTGTCAATTGGATGTAGTTCAGCAGAAAACTTCCAAGCCAAATTCTGATCGAACTGAGAACAACGCGATTGAATATTTAAAGAAACGCATTAACATTTAGCATATCTTAAATAATAATATACTGAAATACGAAATTTAAATACTTATATGCTATATACTACGACTTTCCTGATTGTCAGATTATTAAAAAACGTACTACTTTAAAAGTTATTATTATCTACTAATTATATTATTTATCGCTTTGTGCTTGGATTTTTATTAATATTTTATTAGTCTTTGCCCATAAAATCTTGGGATTGGTTATATTTAGTGTATTTTTCGTTTGTAAAAATATATGAAAGTGCCATTATGATAACAATTATAATTTATAATGCGTATGATTAAAATTATATTTCTAACTAAGTAACCTTATATTTAAACTTCAAAGCCGCAAACGTTCAAACCACATGGACGTTTTGTAGATATTTGTTAGTATGCGGGTTAGATTACTTCTTCTGGGTGTATATTTCTGATTGGGTGTCTTTGTCATATCAAAGTATTGAAGTTTCCGGTGCATTCATTATACACAATATTATTAAAAATTCAATTTGTGACTTGGGCGTCTTCTGCTTAACCACACTCAATTATCGATCAGTTTATTACAATCGCTTTCCGCCCACTGCAACATTAGCCCACACAGCGTATACATTTTTTGCCAGTTAATTAGTTGAGGAAAATATTTACACATCTGCGAAAATCAACAGGTGGTTTCACAAATATATTTTCATAATAAAAATAGATAATTATCTCCTTCTCGCTCATTTACTTGCAAATGGAGATTTCGAGGGTAGTCCCCTTGATATTATAACGAGCCCCGCGTGCGACTATAACTTCCATTCGTCACAATCGACAATCGACTAAACTAAAGAACATCCCAGAAGGATCGAGGTTTACTCTCTATTATGAAACTAAACAAGTGACTCAGGTGATGATGAATTCCCATGAAATTCACAACAAGTTATTTAAACCTAATAATTGTATTGCGCAATGAAAACATCATTCTATTGCAATATAAGATTTAAAGCATGCAACATTTAGTAAATGTTATATCTAATATACACACTTACTACGTGTATTTAAAATAATTATATAATATACGATTTTGATGATAAATTATCTCTTTCTCAGAACCTTTCATCGTCATGCACCGAGGCAGATACAATCATTTAAAAGTGCCTTTGTATTTCTATAGCAGTGATATTTGATTTATTAATCGGATATAAACATTACAACGAAAGTATTTTCCATTTCCATCCATCCCATCGCCGAATAATTGTGAGTGGATAAACACGTCTACTAGTTAAATGGGTGACCGTTCACCATAACCCGCGTGAAGATTACTCCGATATGGATGTAGGTTCTATCAGTACTCGTGACGAATTAACACCAAATTCGCGTAACACGAGATATCAAAATATAAACGGCATTGTAACAAATGTAGATTTGCGAAAGTAAAATATATCAACACGAAAAGGTAAGACAATGATTTTTTAAAGAGAGGTCTGATGATTGTACGCGTACGTCTGTCACGCAAAATATTAGAAGGGCAATGTAACAAAATAACGAATCGTCCTAAAAATAGCGCTGTAATCTGTAGCCTCGAATTGTCTTGACTCCAAACATATCTGTTATCACATTTTTATGGATGTTATTAAAGAATTTTACATGTTCGAAGTGGTAACGAAAACAACTTCCGGCCTAATTGAGGCCAATTATATGTATACACCAAGATAGAAGCATGAGCGTAATGAATGATATTCTTATACAGATCTCGAGTAAAATTGTAGTATCTTTCTATTAATCACAAAAGAAATAATCGCGCGTACCTGTGATCAATGGATCGACCGACGACATTCACGCAAAACTTCTCAAATAAATATTTATTTTCACACTTCCGAAATTCAGATTTTTCCAATTTTATTTAAAACGAGGCTTAAAAAACAAGATCTACGTTGTTTCACTCTTGGCCACTATTATATGTATATAAAATAATAATTGAAAAACTTATTGACGTATATATATATATAACTGTTTAACACATTACTACGTATTATATATATTATTTAAAATATTGCGTACTGCTTCTTGGTGAGTAATTAAACAATGACTTCAATGAGGAAATGCTTTGATGTAATAATGAATAAACAAATTATTATATTATTATAGCTCTAGGTATTGTGGAAATAAAAATAGTGCACTTGTCAAGATAATTACTATGCAAATGTTAAGTAAATTCAAGTATTATTTTTAACATAATACTTCAACGTCGAGATGTTTTAATTGAGAGTATGAGAAGCGTCTATAAATAGACGCAAACAATGAAAGATGAGACGATAATCAGTGAGCATGCCAAGTAATAATACGGTGATGGCGACTGAATATTGAATTAATTATTCAAAGTGGATACAGACCTGATTAACCATGTCCCAGTAGAAGCCGTCCAGCATGGACTTTCCGTGCTGGTGCTGTCGGCACAACGCGGGCCACAGCTGCGCACGGACACTGCTGTTGATCGGCCAAGAGTTGTCTCTGATGAGCAACTTGGCGTCCCTCTTGCGGCCTTGCTGCAGCAGGGTCTGCACCTCGCCGAATGTTTTCAGCGGAGGTCGCTTTCCTGCGGGGGCGAGATTCAAACAATTAGTCCACTTAGCCGGAGAAGAGCTCAGCTCCAACAGACTAGGATAAGGAGCCGAAGAGATACGTTTCTCGGCATCATCCTCCGGCACATAGCTACACTCTTCCACCAAAACAGGCTGCGAACTCGCGCTCACCTTCGTCAACTCGATAAACATGGTACATACGTATTTAGAAACAAACGGTCAAAGACGATCGCGTTGAATCGACAGGGTACAATTATTGGGCATCTTTGTTCACTCGGTTCGATTTGAGAACTAGTTATGCACACGCGAAGCGCGAGATGACCGTTCTCTGAGATAACTCGACGTGCACTGTCTGCGTCGCGGCGAGCACAACACCGATCAGCCGGCCGTCTGACGTCTGCTTATAATTGTCGTGGTCCGATAACGCATGTAAACACAAACTATGGATAGCTCAGAAAAGAATACATCGAAAGTTCAGCGAGTTCACCTATCTGCTGATTCGCGCTGCGAGATAAGACGCGGCGGGAAAAGAAATCGGTTGCAGCGGAAACGGATGCACTCGAGTGCGAGACGCCGCGACGGCCGCCGGAGGAAAACTCGACGCGTGGGACAGCGACTAACATGAACGCAGACTAAATACAATTATACGTATATTGCTATTAGACACCAATGCCGTTTCAATTAGATGATAGCGAGTTACACAAAAATTCGATTTGTTTTTCATGATCGTCCAGAGGATAAGTAATCTTTTATCAAGAAAATAGTGTTGTTATCTTTTATATGGCAGTATTGTAAATACTTTCAGGGTTCCTAAAAAATACATGTATTTTTTTTATATTAAAATAAAAAAAAATTCTCGACAAATGAAGATATTTCCAAATATTTCTACCATCGTGAATCATTTAAATTGGAAAAAATATATATACCTCGTTAGAGGTAATAAGTACATGTGCTATTTTCGAGTGTTGTAAAATGATATATCCACAAAGAAAATACAATATAATATACAATTTTGCCCCCCATAGAAAATTTACTCGTAAATTAGCACATCTTTATCCTCATTGTAAATAAAGGATACTACATTTGAAAAAAAATATTTTTAGCCTTTAAGTGTCGTACTGTTTTCTATATCGCATAATATTTATAACATTGATAATTATCTTAAATGTTCGTAATGAAAGTATTTTATATCTAAGAGTAAATAATATTTTTCCCAACATATTACATATTAGTAAAGTTTCAATCTTCAATAGCCAATAACATACATTTTAGACAATATATGCTGGAAACCTTCGATTTATTATATGTCACCACGTAAATTACCTATTATTAACTATATGCATAACTGAAAAGTAGAAGATGCTAACTAAATTATCGATCGACTGCGAGAGTAAATCAAATTTTAAAATTTGTTTAAAAATACGATGAAATAAAAATATGTCCTACACCTTTCTTACACGAAGTTACTTTCTTAACTTAGATTTTTGCCATTATACAAATTTGCTTATTGTATCGTGTTTACATGATACTAGGGATAGTTGAGTCTTTAAAATAAAAATAGCACTGCTAAAAAAATCGCAGAAATCGATTTAACAATAACTATTACTTGTGTTTGAGACTCTTTCTGTCGGTCAAAATTGTATTTGAATCAACAGCGTCAAACCATTTAAAATACCATCGATTCTTTTAGGGATTTCTATAAGAGGTAGAAGAAGAGATAGTAGAGATACAGCAACAACAGATGCGATATTGATACAGAGCAGTGATATTGATCAATAATAACAATAATGATGATAGCGATATAAAAATAAGATTAAAATTAAAAACAATACTGATATTTATTTCGTGACACTAATACAGTGCAGTGCCAGTTAATGCCAATGTGGAACAATAAAATTATGGCTTTTGCGTCTAATTATGAAACAAACATTGTAAAAAACTGTTTTCTTAAATGCATTTTCTTTTCAATTTATAAATCGTAGTCATTATATTATCAATAAACGCTTCCGTGGAGCCTTTAAGAAAATTACCATTGCCAATATTATGTAGACTATGAGTATTTAAAAATACAATACTGGATGCCCAATGGGTAGGGTGATTGGCTGACAGCCAATCATCGTGTAAAAACAATGTCAAGATATACGAGTGTCTTCTGTGAAGATTTTTATGCTTTAAGTTGTCAGCAGACATATTTTAAAAAATAATGTGACTGAAATAACTATTGACAATGCTTGCGAATTATAATCATTACAGCAGCTGTAAGCTTTAAATGACATTTGAAAACGTGCGTCATTAATGCATAAACAATATCAAATAAATAATTTATCTAACATGACTAACGATCATAGTGAACTTATTCCACGATATCAAAAGTTAAAAAGAAAACAGTTTGAACAAGCCTTTTTTTATAAAATAACTATATAGTATGTTTTTTAGTGTCTATTTTTGTTTTTAATATTCTTGAAATTGATTTTTCTGGTGGCTTGCTTGCTAAATTGTTTTTTTATATGAAAAATACTTCTTCAAAATCTTTTCTTTTACATCTTGGTATAATGAAATAAGTTCACGTTATAAATACCCCCCTCATTTGTAAATTGCTATGTGTAAAAATTTCAAAATGGAATTCTAGCACATAAATGCTACTCCAAATAATATTTGCAGTATAATCTACTCCACGAATGCTTACTTGAACTGTTTCAATTGATTAAATTGGA
The DNA here is from genome assembly GCA_022683975.1 of Rhyacophila evoluta. NCBI lineage: Eukaryota > Metazoa > Arthropoda > Insecta > Trichoptera > Rhyacophilidae > Rhyacophila > Rhyacophila evoluta. Next base: position 14,691 of record JAGVSQ010001101.1, on the reverse strand, counting down.
GATTTCATTGTCAGGCTGTGTTTTCCGTTAAATCGTCAAAATAAATAAACAAATTTCATCGTTATAAAAATAAATCGATGGCGAACTAACTACAGGGAAATCACAACAACAAATATTTAATTTTGATAAATAAATTAGTAACTTAGAAATATAATATTATTTGTAGAATATTAAGTACTTGATCTATTAACAATCTGTAGGTGTATATTATATATGTACATGATTTAACTTACTGTCTCCTACTATAGCGAGATATATATATTATATATATATATATATGTTTTCTTTTTTCATTATTTTTCTCTCTCCTAATTTAATATATCATGTCAAATGTTAAAACCATGTATTGGTATTTGTATTTTATGTTTTCATTTGGTATATATGGACCGAATGATTTTCCGAAATAAAAAATATATTAGAGTGAAGTCCATGGCCAGCCTCGATGTTCAATTTCTATCTATTACATATGGAAAAGTGGAAATATCGATTCGACTGCTATTACATCAGAGTTAGGTTAGTATATTACTATTGTTATTATTATGAATAGTACAATGACAAGCAAGATATTAATCAATTTTTTTTTTGTAAATTGGAGAATTCGATATGTATACACTGAACCCTCAAGTTTTTTCGATAAACACAAGCATACAACTTAATACACGTTCTATCAAAGGGATGTATGCTGCAAATACTGAATTAATATATAAATTTTGCTTTTAAGTTTGAAAAAAGGATATCCTGCTAAATTTGCGACCAGGGAAAAAGACTTTCACCACATCCCATTTATTGATTTTTTCTTAAATAACTTATTACATTAATATTAGATTGCCTAAATAAAATACTAGTTTTAGTATCACGTACACTATCATTAAATAGACGTTTAGGTGCCTCCTATAAAATTTATTCTTTCTGGGTTACGTCCTTTTTCCTTTCCAAATTCGATATAGGAATGAATAGTTCAACTATAGTTATTTCGTTTCTCTCGTTAATATGTATGTATTAGATAACAATGTTTGAGCGTTGCTTTTGCCACAAACGAAGCCGATCTAAATGGAATCTAATTAAAAAATAAATATGTGATTTTCGTAATATGGCTAGATAATTACTACGGCGTACAATGGTTTTCGTCAGTAATGCTTTCATCAAGTAATTAATATTGGTAGCGAATCTCCCATTTTCAATGTGGTGATTTGAAAATATCCTAATAATAATGTTATCAATGGGGCTGAGTTGACAGCGGGTAGTAATAAATAAATATTATAATTTTTCATCAGTACATATTGATATTTTTAAATAAAATAAACAGACAAAATGTAACGTGTACACAAAACACGTATCGTGTTATGACAAATAATCTTATATGGATAGTGAAAATTGATATATCGAAAGGCATTTTGAATTTGTGAATTACTAAAACGTTAGCATTGAATCGATCGAGATTAATTCATGAGCAAATGAAATTTTGTTGATATTCACTTCAAATTTGGTGTTAAAATTTCGAATTTTTAATACAATTTCAAAGCACAACTTTCTTCCAATATTTACATTCAATATTTTAAAAGTTTTTAGTTAATTAAATTTACGCTGGAGAACAACATCAGTCAGAGAGAGGGGGAGACTAAAGATAAATGTGTTTACGCGGTAAACTTTAAATAAAAATACAAAATGAGAAATTACGGTAGAGTGAAAGCAAGATGAACGGTTCAACACTCCAAGTTACACCGTGTTTTAGAGAAATTTGCATACGAAAATTTCGTTCACTGATTTAAAATAATATATCAAAATTACAATATCACTCGGGTTAAAGTTCCTATTAACCGAGAGAAAAAAATTGTGTCAAATACGATTTTTGCAGTTTTAACAGTTTGCAGTTAATAACAAATTAAAATTTGGTGGAAAGTCAATTCGCACACAGCATAAGCTTTTTTTAACCCCAGTGAAAGTTTCAATTTAAATTATATATTATGTGTAAGGCAGATATCGGTGTTTGATAAAATTTACATTTGACATTGTAAAGGATCCGCATACTAAAATGTTTGTCGTTTAACACAGTGGTCTCTAATGTGGGGTACGCACAGTGATACATAATTGGGGGTACGCCAAAGAAGTAGGCTCACGATCACTCGCGAGTGCATAATCATGCAACACGTGAGTGCGATGTCTCTCGTTGATCGCTGTGTCTGGTGGGGTACAACTTATAATTATTTTCGTCTTAGGGTTACGCGATCAGAAGAGCTTGGAGATCGCTGATTTAACACACTAAAAACTAACTAAATAAATAGTATTAATTATCTAGGACATTGTGCCATACGCAACTAGATAGTTGTATCCCACACTACTCTCGATGGCTATGCTCGTGAGAAAAGTGTGGAACTTCAGGACATCCTATTCACCTATTTGCTCGAAGGCTATCTGGGAATAAGATATTTAATTTCAACACCTATCTGGTTAATTGCTTTTAAATATGACATGAATTTATATCGTACATACGGTATCTTTACAATACGATGGTGTCCTCAACAACCTATCAAGCACGAGAGAGTTTTAATATCGTAAGTCTTACCATGTCATGTTGGTGATAATAGTGTGTTGGAGATAGTAGAGAATCAACTAACTTCACATCAAATAAGGTATGAAGGATTTACACATGGTAACCTAGGATTAACATAGATTAGTTGAGTGCGTGAGTGTCTGCCAAATATTTTCATTCGAATCGAGTATACTTAATTAATAATAAAAATTATCTACTTGAGTACATTTAGTATTTTGTTATGTTGCCAGCTGGAATTTACCGTTCAAACATTGAAAAGATAACGATAAGATTACCAATATGGAGGTTATTTTGAACCGAAACTTTAATGTGGTACGGTATTATAGGAAGCATTGGACGCAAAGTAATAAAATTATCAGCAGCTCTTTGAAAATATAAGATATAAAGCACACACGACGAATAACATCGCTGTTATGGTTCTCGTAGTTCAGCTCAACTAGGGTAGCGAATATTAAATTAAATTACAGTAAATTGTTATATTATTCATTCAAATGTATGCGGAGCATGTGGATATGTATAATGTGAATACTCTGACATATTGTTTTACCGGTTGTCAGCCGATCATTTAAGCCAGCCGCGTCCCAAATTTAAATGCACATTGAACTCATGATAATATTTATGCAGCTACGTAAGTCGAACCAACCACCTATGGGGATTAATCAATTCCGACTATCACCGATTTTAATAATTTACAACTACCCCTACCCCTACCTTAATTTCGTATACGCTTATTTCAGAATAGCGGGCGCGCCTAGTAATCCGGGGAATGCGGATCCGATTTCCAGATATGTTGGATTTTTTTAAAAACCAAAAAATACAGGACTGTATAAACATTGGGTTGAACAATTGTCTAATAAACAATTCTCGTGAAAAATAATCTGCCAAGACGTTTTCACATTGCAGAGATCTATATGCTCCACTTTGGGAGCAAATATGGTATAAAAAAATTATAAATATGCTCAATTCTTTACTTTCTATCAAGGTAAAACATATACAACCGACTCCTACTTTTAAAGACAGAAAATGCTTCTCCAAATCTGTCGTTCGGGTTTAAATGAGTAATATATAATTTGTAATGTAATACGGTACACGAAAATAATGAACCATTGAATGTAATTGTAATGTAAGCATTACAGGGTCACCAGTTACACATTGTAAGCTAGGATGCCGATTCGAATATATTACAGGTCAAATCCTGTTATAACGAAAGTGAGACCACATCTTTTCGTTATACTGAATATAGTATAAATATTATTACATATCGTAAGATTTGTTCAGTACAACAAAAAATAAACATTATTTTGGAAATTTCGTTACTTCGATATTCATTGTAAAGAGATTTAACCTATATAAGGAATTTGATAGTAAACTTAAGACATTTTGCCACCTGGACTAACAAGATGAAATACATTTTATACCACTGATATAAATAGCACCACAGTTTTTATAAGAAAGATGCAAGGATTGGTAAGTAAAAACAATGAACATCCTTAATTTAATGAATGTTGCAAAAATAAGCTGTTATCTTGATTTCAATCAGCAATTCTTTTTCAATAGCTCTTATTGGAAGCTTCAGTGACCCATTTCGAATATTTCTACAAAAATACATAGTTGAAAATGATAGTTCAGTAAAAAAGAAACTTCTGTGGTGTTTATATTCCTCTTTTGCTTTTTTACTTCTCCAATGGCTAGTACATTGCTTTTAACTGGAATTTTGAAGAGTTATTTGGAAGAAAACATAGCGACATCTATTAATCTGACATAAATGGACTCCATCATTATCACAGGGGTAATTAATTAAATTTATCTCATAATACAATGTTACTTTTCTTAAATAAACTAAAATTGTCAGTTAAAAGAATATTACTTGTATTAAATGTATGAGTTGCTTAGAAAAACTGTGATAATCAGATCGACTGATATGACTTCAGTAATGGACGTCATGCCATATCAGTATTATAGTTGTTCATTTCATTTAGAACTACATCTCTCAATTAAATTATTTCTCTAGATTCATCCTGCCTGAACGGTCACTTAGGACTGTGGTAAGAATACTATGATGAAGAGATTGTAACGTACCAGGCGGGCTCTCCGAAAGGATAGTAATCCCACTGGGGTCTACATGGGGCGGAAAAGCCTCGTAGAGATCTGCTTCCTCCTCCAGCACGGCGGACAGCATGGCGTTATCTCCCGGCGTCTGGCCGTGACCATGGGCATGTGCGGGCATCGCCACCAAATCGATCACAAAAGAACTGAATCTCACTCGGCTTGCTCACTTGAACACAATTATTTATTGCTTTGCACGAGCACTAACACTGACTAGAATCGCACACCAACTTGAGCTTTGCTCGATTTAACTACTCAATAATATCTTATGGGAGGACACGTTTGCGAAACAGGTGCACTGAGGGATAATGATGACACCGATCCGTGGGACGAGCAAAAGACTGCGGCTTGCGGATGAAACCGCTCGCCTGCCTACGGAGACTGCGACATCCTTACTCTCGGAATCCTCCTCATTGTGGTAACAAATCTAAGTCAGATCTTGTTGCACCATTTTTGTTCTGCAATTGAGAAGAAAATATAAACATAACATAAAATGCAGATGAAATCAACTTCAAATATTTCATTTTTACAACTGTTCCAAAATACTAATTATGACACCGTTTATATCAATATCACATTCAAGTTTGTTTTTCTTAGTTCAACATACAACGAAAAAGCAAAATATTTAGCTATCACAAAACACCAACAGTTTACTTTAATTTTAACACAACACAATATACTGTATATGGAACTTGACAGTGTTGACTTTTAATTCTTGTAAATATTGTATTTGCAAGAATTAAAAGTCAGATGTTTGATCAACCTTCCGGAACCATTCATTTGATATATCTACAGGACACATACTCAATTTCATTGATCGTTCTTCCACATCAGGTGTAGACAAAATATACACATTACCATCTTCCAAACTTATCATAATAAAATACTTCATTAAAATATGAACCGCTCTACAAGTCTAGAAATGAGTTAAATTTAATTGCTTATATCTCTAAAGCATTATAATTTTTTTCCTAATTCCACATGAAGATTGTTTAATCAAGAATTAAAAAGTGATCTTGGAGTAAAGATGTAAATTGAGAAAAATTATGTGTATTGTTCCATTTTAATGAAATGTTATTATGTAGAAATATGTATTATAATTTCTTATACACTCCTTAATATTGTTACTGTTTAGTATGTTCAATCTTTCTCATTAAAATTAAGTGTACACATATTAATTTGTACATTCTCATTGCTGTAATTTAAAGACAAAATATTAATTAATTTGAAATAAACTACATTGATTGATATGTTATCAAATGTATGGTGATGTAATTGAGTATCAGTTCCTGATAAATAAGATATAATATAGAATTCTATGTTGATGGTACATAAGGGTTGATAGACAAGTTTGTAAATATCCAATTAAAGAAGAATCTGAATCATACCAAACATTTATTTTGTTTTTATTTAATAACAATGGCCTGTAGGCACATAATTAAATATATTTTAAAATCAAATAAAAAGGGGGAGTTTGGAAACTAACTTTTTCGTTTTGTTTAATGAATTAAAGGATTCCAGCAGGCTTTACAGTAAAGAGCCTCAGTCTGAGTGAGATATTTTTTCTATACAAGGGGTATGTAGCATAACAATTTTATTTTAGCGCTCATTAGTTGACACAACATGTGTCTCCTCAGCTGATTACTTGGCGGGTTACAGCACTATCGAAAAAATTCATTCTATTTATAGACTCAGTAGGCAATGCTAACTGTTTAAAAACTTGTGAATGTCATTTTTTGCGGCAGCGAAACAATTATTTACAGAGCTAATAAAGTTTCCTAGCCCGCCAACAGTTTAAAGATAATTGATGTAATACCGCAAGAAGCATTGAAACTGTTTAAAATAGAAACGTAAATAATGAATCTATCGTTGACAGTTGAATAGTTATTTGTGGATAGTGGATATATTCGACAGTAACTCATTATTAATTATATTATCATTATCCTGCGATAATCACGTAGGCTTACCCTGCAAGTTCAGCAAAAATTCAAAACCTTAGGATTATCAAATATTATAACACTAACACTGAATAAATTTGTTATAAGTTGGACAACAAACACCACACTCGAGGGTAAGGAAACTTCAAACTTTTTTTTCGAATAAATATAATTAAGAAATTTGATGGCCCAGAATTCTGTTTACACATAATATCTCAAGAAAAGCTCTAAAGCCGTAGTCATGCACATATCGAGAGTTATCAGGCCGACAATTCTAAACAACTGAAACTGACGTGATGAACCAACATGAAATGAAATAATCGCAATGAAAATAAAAAAAACACTTCTTCCTTTTGGCAATAGATACCGCTCAAGCCTACACTGTTACATTTTTCTTAAATTAAATGGCTTCAGAACGTGAAAGTTTTCGCCAGCACTTATCATTAAAGCCGCTTTATGATATTTTTATTTCAAATTTGTTATATTCATATTATTTTTAATTTAATACCCACAAATTTTTTGATTTATTATGGTCCAATAAAATTACATTGATCATCAAATCATGTGAAGTAAAATAAAAAATCCAGAAAGAAAATGTACAACGGCGTATCAAAAATATTTATTTACCGAAACCATAAATAGAAAAAAAATTAAAAATGTAAATTAAAATGAATCGAAAATCTTTAACTTTCATTGGAAATATTTAATATCTAAATATTCAAGTATGCATTTCAATTCGTTTAAAAATGTCTTTAATTATTTTCATAAATACTATGTCTGATTCTTTATAAACTCTCACATTTTCAGCAATGAGTAGAAAGAAAAAATTAGGTGCAATTATTTATAATAACATTTTCTTTCTTTCAATAATGTGTAACAGTTATCATAATTTAACTCTATAGCACGGCTTTCATTATTTATGGTATTTTGTTTATATCTGTCAATCTCGTTCTGTCATGGTCTCGCAATTGTTTTCGCAACGAAATCAATGATTATTGTCATAATATAAGCTAAAAGAATATATCTAAACATAAACCCATAAGTGTTCTACATTGTCTAGGATCTTATATACCATGGAGTCTTTGCCAAAAGAAAACGAAAAGTCGGAAATCGAAAACCCTTCAAGTGACGATCAGGAACCAAATATCATCGGCGACATTATCGGTAACACTGCATACAGCGAGCGATACGTTTTAAATGTTTTGATGAAATTAGTTAAAATTGATGAAGTTGAGGAATTAGAAGAATTTATCGAAAAAGACTTGTGCACTGTATGGGATATGACTGCCGAAAAAGATGTCGCACAATTTTTACTAGGCCATAATGTAATTGAAATCATTTCCGAGAACTTAATGAAAAATGACAATCTTAGGTTGATGGAAGTGATCATTGGAATATCGGCGAATATGTGCTGTTATGAAAGTGCCATTTGTGAATTTAATAAAAACATTGAAGTTAACAACACAATATTGTCTTATTTAACATGTGAAGATTCTTTAGTTGTGATCCAAGTGTTGAGATTTATATTTTCGAATATTTACTATGATAAAAACTTCAATCAGTGGTTGCAGAATATTACAGTGAATGATGTGTGTCCAGCTTTTCAATTTATCTTATCTAACTCCATAAACGAAGAAGTTTTGATTAATTCATTCGAAACAATCAATTGTATTTGCTCAGCATACAGTGAAAATTGTGATGAAGATAAATTTATATCATTGTTTGTTCAAAATGACTTTATTCAAAGTACTTTTGTGGGATTTGGAGAATTAATGAGATGTTTTGTGAAGCCATCGTCAGATCTAAATACTATCGAAAGATGTGACGTCATATTTCTAGCGTTACATTCAACACTCGTTGGATTTGATAAAAAATCAACAGATGCTTATGAGCCTGAATTAAAAAAACTTTTACTTATAATAAATTCTATCATTAATAAGAATTTAAATAACATTAGCACTTTAATAGACGTTATGGAATACACAACTTCCATATTATCTGGTTTAGGTTGTCCTGTGATAGATGAATCAATTGATATATTTAGAACTGTTCAAAAACTATGGATAACTATCAATTCTCAAAATATATCCGCGTCTAAAATTGAAAATGAAGATTCAGCTGATGTAATTGAGTTGACTAATGTACTTCCTCAATATTTTGTGAGAATGATACACGCTTTGCCAAAAGATGAAGTCAAACAATTAATGGGAGGCATGGACCTAAACCATTTGTCTAAGAAAATCGATGAATTGATACAAAACAAGAAAATAGATGAATATTTTAAAGATATATCGGGTATTATAATGGAATTTTATTAAAATAAATCAATAAAACAAAATACACAATTTTATTACTGTCTGTATTTTCTATTGTTCTAGAAATATAGTATAAAAGCATTTGAAATCATGTCAAATAACTGGAATAATATTCCATATATTTCCCTTATTTATAATCTTCCAGGATTGAACACAGTATACGTAAGACACATCGATACTGGTGTGCACCACTAAAATTAACATTTACAATTCAACACAATACTTCAATTATGTTCTCTGCACAAGAAATCTTTGTAATCTGATACATTTATAAATAAAAAAAAATACTTTGTTTCACAAAAAACCTAGTATGCAACTCTAAGAGTGTATAATTAAAATGTATTCATTAACGCTTTAAGTGCCATGCGTTACATTGGCAAAGAATATAATGTCCTGTGAAGCAAAGAAAAAAATTCTGGTGTAGAAGCAGTTAAAAATGAGGTCTATAGTATCACAATAACGAGTAAATGAAATAATTAATTCTGAAACATATTTTTGTCCTTTTACACGCGACAATGGCATTTAGATTATGTGTGTTTTAGTATGGTGGTACCCAATAAAAACGTTTTTCAAAAAAAATCACTAAAAAGGGGATTGGCTTCAATTCAATTTTAACTATCTTCTTGTAATAAATTTCGTCCTCATCAGGACTTTTTATTAGTCAGTATAAGACAGTTACGAGATATTGTACGGAGAATTATTCGAAAAGATATTTTTAAATGTAAACATTTCACAATTGTAATGACACCAAAAAAGAAGTGTAAAAAAGTCCAGTCAGAAAGAAGGCTTGGTCTATAAATAAAAATAAACCCTTTGACATTCTTTAGAATTTTGTAATGAAACTGATGAAATATTTTATCTTGGTGACATGTATACTTGAATAGTTCATAAATAATAAATAAAAAGGTTAGTCGTATGGCAATAAATGCTTCAATAATTTAAATGCCTATGGTTAAAAAGTTCCAACATCATGTTTATTCTAATATTCATATCAAACAAATGATTCCTCTCCTTTCACTCTTTTCATGCTGTGTTCACAAAACTAATTGTGAAAGTTATTCTCATACTGGTCATTATATAACAGTAAATCAGGCTCCAAAACATATGTCAACCTGTCTTGAATGCACTGATGTGACAAGACACTTGTGTGATGTTGAATAAACCGCCTCCAGATACTTGTATACATATAATATTTCATTAAGACACAATGCTGATTATTATATATTGCAGATTTCACTATTCAATTCAACTTTCAATATTAATTAAATAACAGTCTTATCAGAGGATTATTCATAAACTAAATATAAAATATCTAATCATATGTTTGGCAATGTGACAACAAACATTGAAAGTATTTATTGTATCGACTAATAATGCTAACATGGCTAATGTTTATGTTACCAAATATAACTTGAAATTACTTTTTACAAATTCAATAACACCAATCTTCAAAAATGGGAATTTAATCAATCCAATTTGTAATAGCTTCTGTGAATATGTTATTGAAAATCAAGTCAATAACCATCCATCACAAGGAAATATATTGAAATGTTACTAATAATATTTCATTCCTAATTTATACATTTTACATCTCAATAAATTTTAACACCGTGGGTCATGCCAGCACTCGCAAACCCCGTCAAATATACAATGTGGATATTTTTTAGCAGTATACTAAATTACTATTATCTGACTGGCTTGAAAAGACAGGCCAGGTTTGATTCTCGTTAAGCATTCACAGCAGAAAATGAAATCGCTTGAGAGGTGATAAGACTTCACAATAACCTTAATATCTACCATAAACAAGAGATCTCAAATCTCAATGTTTGATCATTCACCATAAAGTAGCATCACAAAAATACATGTATTGAATGAACAGCATTTGTCTTTAACTAAGCACTCATTTTTAGGAGAATTCTATTTCTTTTACCCACATTACAAAAAAAAAAAGCATATTTTTCAATTCCAAAAATTGAAAAAGGTTAATATTATAGATTTGCAATTAACATAGGTTTCAATACTTTTTATGTATAAATAATATCTTCCTGTTTCAAATATTATATAGACCTTAAATTCATTTTGACGGATGGATGCTATGCAACTGCAACACATCATGGATGTGTAGAAAAATGAAAGTAAAAGCTAGTGATTTTTTTTATCAAGTTTTTTGGTATTTATAGATTACATGATGCTTTAGATGTTATCTATAACTTCGGTTACCTAAAATTTATGGAAATTCACGACATTAAAATTTTTCTTCCTCTGTGATATGTTAACGTTTTTTATAACATTTATGGCCTTGATCAAAATGAATTTATTATTGCAAACAAAAGTTGGATAATTCAGGTTAGCAAATTTCTACACTTAAATTTACATCATTGATTTCACTTATTTAAAACATCAGCTATAATGGGGTTTCCCAAACTATGTTCCGCGGAATACCAGTATTCCGCCGAACCTGAATAGGTGTTCTGCGACAATTTGGAAAGGCTTTATAAACTGCAACACATTTAAAGATCCTCTTACTAGTAAGAATTACCCAACCTAAAAAATAAGCTAAGTGTTCCGTTAAAACTTCCGGGTTTGCGAAGTGTTCCATTGCGGAAAAAGTTTAGGAACCCTGAGCTATAGAATTAAAGTCCATGTTGTAAAATAAACAATTTTCCTCAATTTCGCCTCAACTTCCTGAAACATAATAATATATCATCAATAACATTATGGCATTCAAAACTAGATTAAATAAAGGTGATTTCAAAAATTGAATTTGTTGATATAAATACATGGCAAAGCATAATATAATCACGGAAGTAATTTATACAAATGTTGGATTCTATTAACAGTTTTAAAATTCAATTTCATTTCAATAATCCTCCATTAGGAAATCTATTTCACAATACATTAATGACTCTAGTTTATCAACAGATACCATTTAAAGACATAGAACTTCACACAAATGTGTCAACAGTAGCCATTTAAAAGGGTTATACTACTATATAAAATATTCCAAAAGCAATAGTCATCTTTGGTTTTACTAACAAAAATAATTGCACATACTTGTTCAAATTTATTTCCCTGTAGTCTCGTTTTTCACCTCGACGGGCCCTTCGATTCATACCAGTGCCAATTAAATTATTTTCACTTACTCTCGAATAATCCCTAAATGAGATTAAAAAAATAATATTAGTATTCAAAATACAGAGTACTTTCATCATATTAAGTTTCCATAAGATGGAAAAGCTTTCAAATTTTTACAAATTTCTTTGAGTGACAAGCAAATTCAAAATAAATTGACAGCACCTATATTTTACTTGTTGTATCAGTTGATTAATTGAATAGAATTACAGAAATGTCATAGTAGTGCAATAAGTTTCTAGGTTAAAAATGAAAACATTATTCAGAATTTCACTCAGTTGGTAATTTAAGTCATTAAAATATGTCAGATGAACGCATAACATTCAAGCGGTATTTTTTTCATAAATCTTCTACTCATATTTTGATATCAATTGTTATATACGAGTATATTTCAAAACATGATTGTCATATTTTAACAATTATCAGAGATAAAACTCACATAGCATTTGTAGTGTCTGTTGGACTATTGCTCATACTGAAGTCATTGGATTCAATACTAGTCTTATTTATTGAAACAGCTGAATCAATTGTCATTGCTAATGAGTCACCTTTTTCTTTTTTTTTCTTGCCTCTGGTTTCTTTTTTTCTGACAACTTCCTTTTTCTTTAAACAAACATTCTCATCCATTTTTATAATAGAAACTTTTGCAGTCAAATGATTTATGCAGTCAGAACTGAAATTTAATTAAACAATTACGCAAATATGCCAGAAAAAATCTTAATTTGTTTTGTAATACAATAAGATGGCATGTGGAAATTATATACACTATCAAATCTTGTGAAAAGGTCAAATAAACATATCAGCTTTTTTTACTATTTTCATTTTTGCAATATTGCCATGATCACAAAATAAACATGAGAAATAATTTTTTTAAAATAAAATTTTTGTATCTTTAAATAGATACAATATAGCTTTGTTAGTTGCATTAATGTTAGTTGAAATAATATAGTTATCACCTTAAATTTGCTACTTGAGGATTAGAAGGTTCCTCTTTTATTTCATCAACTTCGGGTGTATCTTCACAATCATTTGTCTTCGGAGTAGACTGCCACTGAGGTACAGGTGCTGTACTCTTATCTAATTGCTCAGCAACTAAATCTTTCCCACTGGTAGTTGAATCAGGAACTTGATTGCTGTCTTCAAATAACTCGATGTCAGACATCGAATTGTCCATAGATACAGTAACTTTCTGTAATAAAATATAATAAATGTCACCAAATATTTGCGGCCATTACCACAGTTTATTTAATAAATGGATCAACTGGCATTTTTAAAATTATACTTATATTCTTATATTAATAGTCAAAGCTTTTTATACATAAAAAGATTATAAGTCAACATGATAATTCAATTATTATGATAATGTTAATAAGGGTAACGTATATTTAGCAGTGACAGGATATTAGATTGGAAAAACAAATTACCCGTCTTACTGCTACAAAGTCGTTTGTATTGGGTTTGTGTTCATCGCCATTCACTGAATCTAACAGCCAACTCGGGCCTTCTAGCGGATCCTCATCTGCTATTAATGCTGATTGATCGATGCTGAAATAGTGGATTAGAATAAACATAATGAAAAAATTACCAATGATGTGAATAGTTCAAATTAATGGTTAAAATATTTACCTCATTGGCGAATTAGGCAAATTTCTCTTCAATACTATAAATGGATTTAGCCTTTGGGGGGAACTGCTTGAAAGCTGTAAAATTAATAACACATTACCAATCTTATTGTTAATATACAAATGATGAATATATGTTATATTGCACCGGAATGTTATGAAAAGAAGTGAAAGGACAAAAATAAGTATTTTCTATCCCAAGCAACATTTCAATCTTATGATGTAACATGTGACTACTTAACTCTTTGAAAGTTAAACAACGATATATCGTTGATCATTATAACAGCCAGGGAATACCAAGTATGATCGCTTTGTAATATTTAACATCAATATTTTTTGTAATGTTATGCATGATGAGTATGAAAGATATCTAGTTTGAAAAACAATATATGCTTTTAATCAAAAATGATTGTAAAAAATGAAATGCTTTCTCCCTAGGATTCTAAAATTTAGAAAAACAGTAGCAGCCAAACAGTTAAAAATGAAAAAATATACTTTCTTGTAAACCAAAATAAAAGACTCATTTATAATACTGAACAATCTACTGAGAGACCAGTAGTGGGCTGCACATCAATTTGTATTGTTACAGTAAACCAACAGCAATCTGATTCCAGATTATCTGTTGACCGATGATAGATAAACTATTGAAAAAACATAGCTAGATACCTAAGGGCCCATGAAATAGATTTCCATTCTGCAAAGTATACTGCATTTGGTATGAACAATTTTTCAAGCTTAGTGATATAAAATAAAAATCATTCCTAAAAAAATATTAGAATAAAACTATATACCTCTGATGTTTCCTGTTCTGATTCCTCCGCAACACAACCTAGCCTGCAAAAAAGTATTCATTTTTAGAATTAGCATATTTTATTATATCTTTATAAATTAATAAATCGGGGTAATTAATGATCGGGTATAAAATATTTACTAGTTAATCACACCAACGATAAAACACTTGGCAATAATAACCTATTGAATAATTAATATTTTCGACTGATGGTGCTTGATGGAAATTGATTTTAAAT
>JAGVSQ010001100.1:0-23439 GCA_022683975.1 Rhyacophila evoluta | reverse complement strand
TAAAAACTAAAAGTATCCCTCCACGTTTTTTAAAAATTAAAAATATTTAACAAAAAATTATCATATTAAAAACTAATAGTAAGAATTATCATTAATTAGCATTTTAAAAAACTAAACTATCCAAATACAGTAATAATATATATTTATTTTACAAAGGCTTCAGGATGCTTGCTTACAAAGTATTTTTTTTATATATAATTTTTTTTTATTAATTTAACTAACGAAACAATAGTGAAAGAAATAAAAAAAACTTAAATTTACACAGTTATCGCTATTCCTTCATTTTCTTATTATAATTTACACAAACACACATATATACATATATATGTATAGATTATAATGCAGGATTTATCTTCTATCATAGCTTACCCTCGATAAATCGGTACAAAATACATTCAAATTCTATTTGCATTCGCAATTAGAAAAATCCAACAAAAATTATAAATATATTATCTATAAGTGACACTGATATAATTGGTTGCTTCAAGCAAGCTGCTTTGGATGCATTTATAAATGATGCACAGTACAGATTTATATATGGCAATTTCAGATCTAGCATCTAGAGATTATCTTTCATACGGTTTTTCCTATGGATCATGTCTTTAAAATAGTTGAGTGAACCGGAATGGGATTTACAGGATTTCAATGTCACCAGAAAAGATTGTTTGGGATCAAATACCATTCAGTACTATGGTGATAATGTTGTATTTTTCTTTTCATAGTCATTGGTTTAAGAAGTTTCGATTAAGGTTGTCTGGAAATTTCGAGTTAATATTTTCAAGAACCAGAGTGTAGCATACCTTCCAATGAACAAGTAACAAAAACAATTCACCCCTACGGTGTACATAACATATAATGATGTGTTGATGGACATTTATCTCAGACCCTTTGTGCATTGCCTAATCTATGAAAGTTTAACAAGGGTTTCAATTTATTAACCAGTAGAGCTAATCTTAAAAATCTTCTTTGGTCAAACAATTTTCACAAATCATGCCAGTATCTCTAAAATCTGTTCAACACACCTTAATGGTAGCCATCAACCTTCTGGAACATAGAAATCCCGTCAGCTGAAAGAGTTGGTGTCTTCCAAGGCACCCGCAGCTTATGTTATTGCTAACCAATTTCATCAAAACATCTGACATCCACAATCTTCGAATATTTCATAGTCAAATGTCACTTGATTCAATTATTTTTTTCGAACGCTCAAAATGTGAAGTTTGATTTTGTCATGTGTCAAGATTCACTGCATTAGAATAGTCTGCTGTATATAGCAGAATATATGAATAATATACAGTAAATGACGTTTGTTTTAACAGTTGTCTCACATGCACATCAAGTTGAATGTGTATTATTATAAATCAATTTACCTTTTTAAACATTGTTTATATAACATATTTTAATATTTGGGGGACATTTTAGTGAATCACAACACTTAATATAAATTCAAAACAACCATTTACTGTGCATTGAAGATGAAAAACTTGCAGCAGGTTATCGTCAATGGGAAAATACCTCCGATATGGTTGACTTTACTACGAGTTAAATAATATGACATTGCATGGAGTTTTTCAGTCTATCGGAATTAAAAATGCTCCCACGTGTTAAATGCATTATAAATATTTGTAACTAAACAGTACTTTTTTCAATCAGCAGAATGCTTAAAATTCTACGCAATGTCACTTAAACCATTTTTATAAAGTCAACCACATGACAGATATTTTCCTTCTGGCATCGTTATAGTATGACACAGCTCGGATTGAGAAGACTAAATAACACTATTTATTCTCTTTAGTGCTTATGACATATATATCCATGGGGCATAGTGTGTAACACAGTGCACATGACGAATATATCCGCTGAAATGTTCTACGCGCATAACTTCCTGGATATGCCGGATATAACCGCTGTTATTCTTTTTACGGTTTTAAGTGCCTACTGTGAATGTATTTCTACACAGTTTAGTAGTAATCAAGTAACCGTCACTGTGTTGCTGAGTGGTCGCTCTATAGCGTGACCGTAAAGAGGTTAACTAATATAATTCGACTGCGTGCTGTTGATGGCTCAAAAGTCTAACTCTGATCTGAACAGTTACAAGACATTATTGCCTGGGAAGATGAAAGATGACCAGCCAATGAAAGAGATTTTTAGAATCAATATGTATATAACAGTCCATACACTTCACTTAGGAAGCGGACGTGGACGAAGATGTTTCATCGTGAAAAAATTGCATTTTGAATAGTCTCCTGGAGTGAAATAAAGATAATAGTTAGGTTCCACCGCGTATACGAGTATGTAACTTCTGTAGGTATCCAGTGTCAGAACAAATCATTTAGAACATGCACACATTTCATAAACACTTCTTAAGTAGCTATCTATCAAAACTAATTTATATATATTTCATTTAAAACATACTATATACATAGCTTAATGGCTTATATACATAAGACAAAGTTAGGATGTGACAGAGCCGCCATTTTAAGTGCTTATTGCAATTGAAAATTTATTTTAGTGCATTACACTTCCAACAGATGATGTGCATGCTATTTAAAAAGAAAAAATACACTGTTTGCAAATTTGACATTTCTGCAGCTGCACCCAGTCTAAATATACCATATTATAAACTATTGACATGAATTCACTACATTGATATCCTGAACAGCTGCTCATTGTTAACTGTCTGAACTTTCAACATACACAAATAGCATAGACAAACATTTATTTTAGTTAACGGAGTTACGCAAGGTTGTAAAATTCGTATAATAAACATAAATTCACTATACTGACACCCTAGACAGCTAATAGTCATTTATTATACGTAACTTGAAACAGATTATATTACACAAGTAAAATAGACAACCGTTTCTTTTATTTATATGCAACTAAAACATTAATCTTTTAAGCTTTTTTATTTTATTTTCAGTCGAATTTACTAATAGAAATTTATGCTGATCGGTTTGTTAGTCATATTAAACAAAGAAAAAAACAGTCATTTTTTTTCATCTGTGTAACGCTTATAAATCAAAACAAAGAAAAACAGTGTAACACGCATGTAGCGAATATAGCAATTGATTCATTATATGGTTAACAAAAATATATTATGGCTAATAACAAATACAAATGGCCAGAACAGTTTTAAATTTCTATATGTATCATCATTTGCAAATCAATGAATGATGCACTAACACACTGATGACAATAATTGATTGAAACATACAACCTATGCACTGCACGTGAAGCATGAAGATGCATCATGACAGATTTTTTCAGTGATTGGTTGTCAACGCATCAGGCATGTCCTGCATTAAAAACATGTATTTTTTCATTATCTGTGATCTATGATGCTCAGTGATTCACAAGAACTCTTATCATTTGGCCACAAAGGCAAGTACGGGAATACTAAAACTTAAGTTTAAATCTACAGGTAAATTAGTTTTGTCAATAACTATACTGCTTAAGAAACCAGAAATAAGACCATAATCTTAGTAAGATCGGCTAAGTCCATGTATTTTTTTTTAATCCATTACTGAGGATTCAAATCTGCAATCTCCGGAACAATGCGGAAAGTGTATTGACATTGAATAGCTATTTAATGACAGACCTGGTTAATAAATAGAATTTTGGCTACTATAATTATTGAATTATTGTAAAAGTTTTCTATCAAGTAAATGCTGACTCAATCTATTTAACAAATTCTGAATAGTTTGAGTTTAAAATATTTTTTACAAGCGCAAGCAAGTCAGTCGTAGTGTTATTTTTTTTTAAATGCAGCAACATTAGAAATTTTACATTACATTGAAAAATATCAGTATTAGACATCAACCAACACAAAAAAAACTTCAATATATTATACATATATAAAGAAAAAAGAAATTGATTACGTTGTTTGAATTTGAAAGTTATATATTAAAATATTTTTTCAGTCCTCCTACGTGACATCACTGTGGACACACTAGTTATATATCAAGATGAAGGCCTCCCTTAGCTGCTCCGTAGCATTTTTTTCTTTATTTCTTATTATTCAAAACCTAGGAACAAATTATTACTTTTAACACCAGGGAAACCAATAAGAAATAAAATCCCCATACAAAAAAAAGAAATTTACAGCATATCTATCAAACAATATTGTAAAGTGAATATTTTTAAAAACTTATATATTAATATTAACAACAGAATTATGTTTCGCAGTAAATAGCACTGTCATATTATACATGTTTATTCATAAATGATACACATGCTTTCTTTTAAGCAAACTTTTCACTCGTAGCCATCTGGTATACATGTTCGTGTTTCCGGCACTGCCTACAAAATTGTCACTTCACAATGTGTTGTATTAATAAAAAAAAAACTTATTGTCATTGCATTCGAACGATCATCAATAGAATATATTCGTTCTGTTATACACTGCCGCTTTACGTTGCCTCGATTGATGGAATATACGGGAGTGCGTTGCATGGTCCCAGGTTCGATTCCCAGCAGCCAGGTAAAATAATTTTAATTTTCAGCCAATTGACAATCCACATTTAGCAAATGCTGTATCTGTGCCTCTATTCTCCACTTCAGGTGTGATCTTGAGTACTCATACATCATTTAATTGACAGTCATTCCTACAAATGCTCGGGGCAACTGCATATCTGATACCGAACTGGTATGATCGCACACGACAAAGACAATAGACTTTGTATCCCCTTTAATTATTTTCAGCATAACATCGGAAGACCTGATGTGCCATTTCTTCAAACCAATTGAATTTTAGTATTTTCTAAAAACCATATTCAGGGCGTATTTGGAGAATCTACAAAACGCTATTACAATAGTAAGGTGCGAGAATATTGACTGGTAACCGTGTATGAACCAGCTAGCTGTATTTGATTTTCAATAGATTATTTCTCTAATGTGTACAGTAACTATGAATATACTTTACACTGTACTGTGTATTTCTCGACTTCTTTCAAGTAATTTTAGAGAGAGCCATAATGGAATGGAGATATCCTAAGTTAAGTTGGATATGTGTAGCAGAAGCATTTTTGGAAGAGTCTATACATATTTGATTACATCCCAGTCAAGTTCTAACTGTTACGATTTTTAGTGATATCCCGAATATTCTGTATCGATATTGATGAAGCAGTCGGTATTACAAGCAAATTTTACATTCTCGATTATGTACAGCTGTCCATTTCTGCAAAAAGATAATATACATGCATTAATTAAAAAAGCATTATCTCTCTATTGTTCAGTCAGTTTCAAAATACCTCGTGACAAGTAGTATGACACTGTATACATTTAACTTAAAAAAAAAACATTATTTTTGTGCATTAAGGAAGGTCTTGTGTGAAACAAATGGTCACCACACAGTTCCTCTAGAATTTATCCTTCACGGTTATGCCAGCATCCTTGATTCCACTAAATATATATGTTTGCTTCGAAAGTGGAGCATATGGACTTACACAGTGTGAAGATATCCACTCCGAAAGTGAAGTATATGGATCTGCGGCAATGTGTCATTGACTGATTATTTTTACGAGATCTGGTTGTCAAGACAATTAATTGCTCGACCAAATAGACATCCAGTCCTGCATTTGCCATGTCTTTAAAAATACCAGGGAGACTATCCGCAGTAGTGTAGATATGTAGGTATAGAGAGCTATCATATAAATCTCATATTTAGAACAATTTCGTTGAAATTTTACTCACCTATATCTACAACACAACACAACACATCTCATTTGCCAGGGATAGCAGCGTCTTCTGCTCTCCTCTTATCCTTGGCTTTGGCACCCTCTTTCCCCATCTCTTTACTCTTCCCAGACATTTCCTTGCCTTCCTTGACAACGGATGCCGAGTTCACTTTAGAGCTGTCTTTTCCCGATACCTTGGCACCACTGACGAGGGGCTTGGATGACTCCTTAGATTGGAAATTCTTAGTGTTGGCATTCTGACCGTTGTCTTTATTCTCTTTCGTGTTGGATTTTGTGGACTTCTGCTCTTTTGTTGCTTTTTTGGATGCCTGGTCTGATTTAGTGGTCTCTTTGGCCACCTGTTTTATAACAGTCGTCGCTTGACTGTCTTTTACAATAGATGATAGTTGAGTAATTTTTACACCCGTTGATGTCTGACCATGTTTAACTTGCTCTTTGCTTTGAGGTGCGTTTCCCGTTTCTGGTTTAGTGAATTGGACATTTGCGAGTCGTGAACCTCCTAGAAAACAAAATTAAATATTATGAAATTATACTGAAGATTAAAATTTAGATCTGGCTTTATTGTTATATAATTGCATAATTGCGCTGCAATATGCAACAAACGTATATAACCAGTGTGGTATTTAATAACACTAACACTGCTCATCCATTCATATTAAATTGGTTATAACTTTTTTCAAGGAGTGAGAAGACTGGAGTATATTTTGAACTTTTGACTATAGACAGAGAATATCAGAATAATAACAATGGCCAACATGTTTACTTTAGGTTCTCACACTTGGTTTGAGATTTTAACATTCACAGAATTTTATAAATATGGTTGCTCCTGTCTGACTGTCTAAATGTGAGATTAAAATTTCTAGTGGAAGAAAAATTGCAATTGAATCATAATAGAGACTAATAAGTGATGTCAACAAGCATGAAGTTCCTCTGGACAACTCTGATTGTACCTTTATCTACCTAGCTAATTAAGCTCACCTCGGCGGAGGAGGAAAACTTAGGATAATCATACTGGGCCATACCTGAACCGATTAAAAACATAAAACCTTTACCCTGAATTAATATTCGTTTTAACTCCCTAGCAACTGGCCTATATCTGTTTTTATGTAAAATAAATTTACCTATTTAAAAACTCTTTTTGTGGTATTTAAATTTTAAAATATT
This sequence comes from Rhyacophila evoluta, assembly GCA_022683975.1. Taxonomy (NCBI): domain Eukaryota; kingdom Metazoa; phylum Arthropoda; class Insecta; order Trichoptera; family Rhyacophilidae; genus Rhyacophila; species Rhyacophila evoluta. The sequence continues at coordinate 16,579 of JAGVSQ010001100.1, read as the reverse complement.
TTGTGCTAACATCTTCTGTAAACGAAATGTACATCATCAGAATGTATTAAAAAGAGTTCTAGTTGTTCTCTACTATCTTTATTGGAAATTTCACATTTTACAATGGGTTCCTGAATTGAAAATGTGATATAAAAATAGCCTCACTAAAGTGTGTTAATTATAACCATTCATAACTAGGTAATTATAGTCGGTGAGTGAAAAAAACTCCCATATGTGAAGAACATAGATTAATTACCTTGTTCGTAATCCCTCCTCATTACTTTTCCTGGCGGCCGAAGCCCAGACCCAAAAGAACCAGCACGGACACGTGACGAGTTTGCCAAGCCACCCATACCACGTGCCACGGCTCCACTCCATGATGTGCCAAGCAATCTAAAGTGAAAGCGATATTCGTGATGAGTCAATTATTTCTATTTAACGACTAGATGTACAAGTGAGGAATTTCAGCAAAAATTAATGGTATCACAAAGGTGAGAGAATCATAGAACATCCAAGACAGTTCTTATTTAGCAGTGGATTGAGATCTTATAATTTTTATCATAGCAGTGGACATTGGCTTCTACAGTTTATTAAGCCAATTGCTTACACTGAGAACTTGAACATCCCTTATTACTCCATCTAGTTGTAGAAGCCTTGGTTTATTGAAGCTTTTTTGAGGCTTAAAATTTGTCACCCACTGAAACCAACATATGCCATCCTAATGTATATGTCCAGTCTATAATTTTAGATAACATTTGGATTGCTACGAACATTTAATCAGGCCAGGTTATGAAAGATGATGGAACATGTGCGCGCTACACATAAGGTCACCGGAGTGATCGGTAGTTGATAGGGAATAATGGAAGTGTCACATGGTGACCACTTATTTCAGGTAAGATGCAGGTATTCTCAAAAAGAGTGAGTATTTAGCAGATATGAAATTAGTACCTAGAGTCTCCTTGATTGGCAGCCACGACCTGGTCAGATTCAGAGACGCTCCTCGTTCTGGAGGGTCCACATGGAGTCCTCCTAGCCAAGGGTTGTCCCGACCCTTCTCTTGCACGACCCAACAATTCATTAAGTTGTGGCTATGGATGAAAGACAAACTATATTACTTCAAGTCATTTTTTTAGTGTGTGATATAGTCGTTCTGCTCAATTGAGGCGCCGATTAATGGAGGCAGTAACATATTTGGGCCAAATCTAAAGTAAATAAAACCAAACTAATACATATTTAAACGATTAGCTGAGACAACATTCCATTGAATAAAGACAGACATTTGGCTGCCATTCACTCGTTGCCCGTCAGAAAAACACGGGTAAGTTTTCATTATCGATGTTACTATTCGGTAGCAGTCAATATAAATGGAAGAAGATAGTTAAATAAGTCTTACCTCGACTACTCGAAAGTCTTCAATAGTTTTAAATTTCTGCAGGTGGTCCCTGAGTCTATCTTCGACTTGCAGACTCTCAGCATGCTTGTAGTACTTTTGGAATGCCCAAAATTTCTCCAAGCCGTACAATTGCCCTGGAAATGAAAATAATCAAATTTAAATTAACCCTTTCGTTAGTGAGTTAATTTTTTACACACTAAAATTTTTCACTGCTATCAATCGAATCGGATATGCCGATTTGTAAATAATGCTCTTCTATTTTTAAGCAACGAATAAAATAAACTGAAAAGATATTCCAAATTGATAAAAATATCTATAACATTAGCACGTGTCGCCACTAACATTTCGGAATCAAATGAGCACTTGAGAGCAAATTTGAACGCATAGGACTTATTTATGTGATATATTATATGTTTTTGTGAACAGCAATATAAATAATCTTTCGTTTCTTTATAAATCACAATAAATAAAGAAAAGCATAAGGGAATTCTTCGATGCTGAAGTCAATTTCTTTTTTCTCATTTTTTTCGTATTTTTTTCTAGCCTAAAAATATATATCTAATGATTTTAATGACTTCCATATATTATATCATCGATAAATCTATTTTTATTCTTATTAAAAGAAATAATATTTTGTTAAAAAAACAAACGAACGCCTTTGAAAATAAGGCGACAAGGCGCACGGATGTACGTGTACGTCCATACTCATCAAAGGGTTAACAAAATATGGTATTTTAGATAAATTATTTACTTATTTGACATTGCATGTTAAATGTTATACAATGGAGTTGAGATGAGAATAAGGGATTACATATTAATATTATACTACAAACATGGACATGGAATCATATTCTACTTCTCTACCCAAAAATTACTTTCACCTCATAGTTAGCTTGAAGACAAAAGTACTATGTTGTGATAACTAAGAATATAATGAGTACTGAAGACGCATGGCTCAGAGTCAGTTAGATTACAGCTAAAATATAGTAAGAATCATGTGTTTACCTTTCTCGAAGTCATTTATTGTCTCAGTCTGGAAATCAGCGTAGAGATGTGGCCTGAATTTCTTCTCGAGGCCATAAGAGAAGAATCGGAAGAGGCACTCCAGACCGTAACGGTAGCCCTCAGATGCATCCTCCAGTGCCAATATCCTGTTACAAACAAATATACATTAAACATCATCTCAGTACAACAGTCTTCACTTTCCCATGTGAACTTCTCTACTCTTCTTTACTTAGTGCCAATCAATGTTTTCCTCTTTGAATAACAATGCCATTAATATTTTTCTACTGTAGGATCAATTACAACTCTTCCAGATCTTCACACTAATAACTTACCACGTTCGGCCTCACTCTTTTCAGCCATTTTAGTCATACCCATCATGTGGTTTTAAAGTTAGTCAACTCCATCAAAGTAATCATGTAACAATAATAAAAATGTATGAGGTTATGGTAATATAATATTACTATTAAATGTATATACTAACTTGAATTCGTTGTACATAGTCTTGTTGAAGTTGTCCCGCAAGAAGAAGGACCAGAATCTGAAAAGTGTATTCATCTCCTGCGATTGGCCAATACCTAGTCTCTTGCGTTCTGTAAAAAATTCAGAAGAATTAAATAAGGCTCACGGATGATGGTTTGTAAGAGAAATTGATTTTAAACTATAAATTATTATAAAAAATTAATGATTTTTCATTCTGTACCATTTGTACAATCCTATGCCGCCTCCAAAAATCCTTAATCTCAAAATTTTCCGGAGTATGTTAAATTTCATTTTGTGCTAAATTTCGCAGAACATCATTGTTCACACACAACACAAAAATCGTATAAAACTGACCTTTCAGACAGCGCGAGTGGTATTTGTGATAGAGCTGCTGGGTAAAGTGATTCTCTTTGAGAAGACTGTGGCTGGGGTGCTGGAAGGCAGGTAGAGAACGACCAGTGGAACCCCACGAACTGGCCCCAGACTCGCAAGGCGATGTCCCCAATGAAGATCTGGAGAAGAAAATAGCATTTTTAGATTTAAATTCAGTACAACTCATTCCGTCCGCTTGCCTTTCCTAAAACCTCCATATTTTGGTGAAACTCTTTTGTAATTACCCATCACATAAATTAAGTAGATCGCTTACTCTAGTTCACTGCAATTTAATACAATGAACGCACTGCATTTATTAAATTATTTCATCATAACACCACGCCCACAAATGAGTATCTGAGATATTCACAGCAAGTGTTCCAGTGTTTTTGATTAACACATTGACTACCACAGAATTTTTCATCATTCAATCACATAACATAAAAATTTATTTCCTTGTATAAACTTTTTCTTTTTGAATAAACTTTGTATAATTGTATTTTCTGTTCATTTAAGCCAAACCTGATTTTTTATTTTCTTTTCTAAGGCCATCTATTCATATTTACATTTTTATGCTACGAGCCAACTCGTAGCAGGCGTCCTGGGCAAGTAAATAACCTACAAGATATCTCGTAGTTGGCAGGCAACGTGTTAAAATAATAAAACTACTATATTCCTCAACACTGTTTCTTCTAGTGAGTGATGTTTCTGAGCAATGTTCTTTCTAACTTTTGAATGTTTTGCACACCGATCGTTTGGCTGGCTTTTTTTTCGATTAATGTATTTAATACAACACTTGATTTTATAAAAGATATTAGTGCTTCATGATGTTGAAAAAGCAGTCACACACAAAATATATCTTATAAAAAAATAGTTCTGGAATATGTTCCAACACCATCTCTCCGGCCCGCTTGGCGCACAATATTGGCAACTATACTGCATTTGGTATCTCCCACAGAGAACCTTCCGTCTTGGAGGGAACATTGTTTCCGACAGCCACGAGAAGAAACATTCTCAGCATCTTCTAACCTTTTTTCAATATAAATAAATGCCTTTCAGTGTATAAGACTCACCCTAGACTGTGCGTCCGGGGCCGGTGCTCCCTGGAGTCCATGATCCATCCGACATGGTGTTCAACAGGAGGGTCCAGGCTATGACGGGTCTTGCGTTTTCTTCCGCTTCTAGAATATGTAGCATATAAATTATTGTACAATCCATGCTAACAACGATAGAATAAATCAGCAGTCCAACTATTTGATGGATTAGGCTTTTTTAATTGTGTTAATATGATTTATTATGAGTTAAAATAAATACTCACATCTAATATAACAAGCAAGAAGTTCTTTTCCAATCGCTTGCGATTAATTAACTAATCATCGTTAATAGTAAATATTATTAATTTCAAACCAACCTTAAGTCCGTGGTATGGGGGTCTTTGCTTACGGCATAGAACCTGGCCTTGCGGTGATCTTTTCTACCCTGTGGCTCATCATCATGTCCCTGTTCTACGCGGGCAAACTGAAAATAACCAACACAATATAATAAACTTCATGGTATACATATGATTTAAGAAAATGTGGTGAACGAATGTTGCCTATTCAATATGTGCATCGAGATGATGCTATTTTAAGGTAATCATGGCACCTATGAAAGCTCGGGTCAATTATATGATGAGCTTTAAGAAAAGATGCTGGGGGTCATGACCTCATTCTGACTGAGATAAAAAAAAACAGATCACTACAAGAGTTAAGATATGATATTGTACCTGTCTCTTCTTCAAACTAACCAGATTTCAAGAAATTTATTATGACGCAAGTTGATAAGCTCACATTCTTTGGTGCCGGTAATTGCAGGTTAAATATATAATTGCACAAATAATATGAGATGACACGATGAATGCATGATTTAACTTACATATGAGGCGGGTGGTGGTGGTGGGGGAGTTTCCTGCTGTCGGATTCGCTCTTCTGACTGTTCCTGTTCGAGGGTGAGTTGTTCCGAACGGACAATCTCACGATGTCTCCGGTTACGCTCCTATATAACCAACACAAAACTTTCATTTGAGAATACTTTCAAAACTGTAATCAAATTGTTTTCAATAGTTCTCTTTCAAGACTCCTGATTGAGATTTAGGTATAAGACTCTCTTTCAAGCACAACTTGACAAATCAAAACAAATGATAAGGATACAAAATGGTGCTGGTTTCATCCAAGAAACGTCTAGAAATCCAAAAGTAACCAATGTTCACTTTGAACAGCAATTTGACTATTTGAATAAGAGCTAAACTCGTTAACCCGTAGAGTGATATCACCGTACAGCGCGCCACTTCATGCGTTTCACTCGTTCTTTCAATGTAAAGCATTTAATATTGATCAGATTATTATTTGACAGCACATATAATTTTTAATAATGTTTTGATGGTTATTTTGAGAATATGGTTTGTTTTTAGTACGGAGAAAAATCGTAAAAAACACTTGAATATTTTGAAAACAAACATCTTCTCACCTCGGTCTACTAAAAACATCGTATGTTCCCTGTAATGCTCTTTTTGGAACCATTCTTATACATTCGTTAGAAACACATATATTTTGAAATATTACAGACCCAAATTGAAAGCAAGAGATTTTATTACAAGATGAAAATTAATATTTACCTCATAGGGGTGATGGGGAAGGGTTGGTAGCCCCTTCACGGTACTTCAAGAGTATCTCAAAATATATGCAACAAATTTGGTGGTTCTAAGTTGAAAAATGTGGATATGAGAATTATTTTTCTCCTACAATTCAAATTACTAATCAAAGGATGAATTTGTATTGGAAAGTTTGTTTTTCTCCCACAACTTTTATGACAGAGTTTTTTCAAGACATTCACAGAATTTAATAACTATAGTAAATATAGCATGCAACCAGTTACCAGCAAAGCAACCTATCATCGAGGTAAGTAAAGGTGCTTATGCTAGGTGTAACAATAAGGTTACAAGATGTGAGATATTGTCAATTTTGTGAATAACTTGAAATGAAACAGTAATTATGTAATCCTGTGATACCTAGGGGGTACAAAATGTTTGAAAGACAGGCCGTGAAGAACTACTGGATCAATAAAATAATCAAAATCTATGGATCAGTACAACAAACCAGAGAATGGAAACAATTAAAAGAGGCTTGTGGAGGATAGATGTCAACTGATTCTGATGATGGACACAAGACTTTGGAATAACTCACATAATCCGTTTCAGTCCATAAATCTTCCTCGTAAAAGTATAATCCGTCACTAATGGCTTGTTCCATGTCTCTGGACATTTTAACTCGGCTTTCCCACCGGGCTGTCCCCGTCCTGTCTCTTCCTTCATGCTTCTGCAAGCCAGCACCCATCCTGGTGGAGGGGGCGTGCTGAGAATTAGCCGAAGAAACCGAAGAAGCGTTGGAATGGTGATTGTGATGATGAGAGGATTGATTTCCAGCTGTCTGCGTCACGATTACCAGTTTGTTAATATCCCGATCGGCAAAATCGCAGTCTGATTCATCACCGTCAGACCTGGAAGTTGATTAAGAATTTATATAATCAGGTCACTTCTAAAGGGTAAATTGTAATTTTTCTTCTAATGCAGTAGCATTGGTCTTATTAGTACTAATGTAATATTTACAATGAAATAACATTGCCAAGAAAAGAAAACAATGAAGAAATTTATTGAATTAAATTAAGGTTACCATTCTGTGAAAGTGTTTTGCCGTGGCGGTGGTAAATTGTGGCCGAGTTCCTCATCAAACTGAAAATCCAGTTCCTCACGAGGATCAGCCACCACAGTACCACGGGACGATGTCACAGCAGAGTTAGGTACTCCCGTGCTGCCTACACCAGCTCCTGTCACTACAGTTTTCTCCTTGGAACCACCCTTTGACCTCCGCTTCACCTGGAGACATAAGAACACAAGAATTAATATTTTGTGACAGTGACTCGCTTAGGAATATATTATAAAATAATTAAATGTGTTAGATTCAATTATTTTGTAATCTTTCAATATGATTGGGAATTGAAATGAAATTCTAATGAAAATTGGTCCACATATCTCTCATACTATTAAGGAAATAAAGTTATTTTATAGATATGAAAATGAAAAAATATATTTTTCTAGAACTAGTTTTCATTTTAACAGTATTTACTGCATCATATAATATAATGGAATGAGATCAGCAGTTTCAAAAATGATGTCAAGAGTGAAAATGTAATATTAAAGGTAAGATTATTTTAAGTCAGTTTAAAAAACCAATATCACATGAAACAAATAACCGACACTCACCTCTGTCCATATGTCAGAGAGTTGACCATCGGCCTTGGCAGCTGCAATCGCCATTGAAACACCGGCATCGACAGCATTACCTGCATCTCCAGTGTCTACCTTTGTAACATCAGCACCATTGTCTGCAGACACACCTCCATCTTGTTTTTTCAGACTTTTGAGACCAGAATCGGCATTCACGGAAGACTCCTCGGGATTTGTCGCTACAATAGTAAGTTATCATTGATATTTAATTCTATTAACTGTTGATGTTCAATAGTATTCGAAAATATTTTTAATTTCTAAGCATCCATATACTATAGATCAGTATTTGATATACATGATCATGTATGTAATTTGGTAAAACCAATTTGGAAATAGAGGCACCTAGTTCATAACTAAACAACGTCTAAAACAAATAATCATCCCATGTGCTTTTTGATATAAATATCAATGAATAAAACTTACTGGATTCAGCTTCCGTAAGTGGAACTGCAGTAGGCACAAATTCAGGAACATCAGGGTTGAGATGCTCATCAACGGGGGGTTTTACCATCACAGTCCGGAAATTCCTAGAAGATAACATAAGAAACATTATAAATTTGAAGAACAAATTATTCCTTACCATGATATATCTTCAAATGCTGAAACGTTGACAAGGCTGTACAGAAAGGCAAACGGTGTTCTTCTTAGATAGTAAAGGCTTAATTCGAATTGAAGAGATTATTAGAAAAAAAGTTTTAATTATGATGCATGACAATAACATGCAGACATCCAAAACTGAAACTGTGAATATGAAAAGCCTCAATAGTGTTACTCCGAGAGAGGAGTATATGGATGTCCCATTGGATGGACCATTCTCCTCTAAACTTCCAATACTTGGAAATGTTATGAATTCAGTGTATAAAAGTGAAGCTAGGACCTAATGAAAACAAATGTGAAATTTCCACAGAATTTCATCAAATTCCCGATTACTTGTGACTGACTTAACTGTTTGGTAACAGGTCATCGCAAAATCAATACTCTGTTGGTGTTCATGTTATATGGCTTATTTGACATATTCCTTCATATGCTATTCGAATTCGACCTAATATGTAGAAGTATGAAATTCAAGGTATTTTAGACCCAACTTTTTATTCTGTTGTAGTTTTTTAGCCAGTAAAACTTTCAGTTTACGCGGACTGGAAGAGGTTGATAATAAACTTTTAAAAATTCACCTTGGCAGTGGTGGAGGAGGAACGGCCTTGAGTGGCCCTGAAAGAGGTGCCAATGATGGAGGCGCTCCTCCCAAACTTCTCACGGCGGCTGGAAACAACCCCAAAAGTGCACCCCGTCCGGTATTACGTCCGCCAGCTGGGCTGGCTCCAGCTCCACTGTTCGCCCACTCCATAGTATTTGTGATAGCATGTTGGCTCGTTTTGTGGTGAATCATGGGATTGATGACTCCAAAGTGTCCTGACGTCGCATGGATGAGGTGATTCGCATTAGGCGGTTGGTGGAAGAAATGAGAAGGTGCGGTCTGATTCTGAACAGGTACTATCGGGGGCGACAAGCCATTGTTTAAGGGCACATTGCCAGAAGACTGTTGCGAGAGATGTTGGCTTCTATAAAAATACATTTTTAATTGAGAAATACAATCGAATGAATGAATTTCAGTTGTTATATTTTCTCTAATTGAAACAGTGTTAACATTCTCCGAGATAACTGAGGCTTAAACTACACACCTCATAGCATCATCCATGGGTTCAGAGTCTTCCTCCCGGGCACCAGGCAGAGAATTGACAACAGCCATCTGGTTGCGGTCGATCGGCATTGCCGCGTCCGCCACCCCTTCACTGGCGAGGGCTCCATGATCCGGTCCGACGGGCCCTACGGTGTGGTCTACACTCTCAGGATTTGCCATACCACCAGAGTCTAATATCGGCCATTTTGTTGGCTCATACAGAGTACGCACCTATAAAAAAAAATTCGAATATTTTATAATTCGTCTCCCTGGAAGCCTACAACAGCGGTTTCCAGCCTTTACGCTACCACGCCTCCCTTTTTTCCGCACCTCTGTTTTTTTTTACATAAATATAATAATACAGATATGTTTCAAATAATAAATATGAGAAACTACTGGTTTAGAAGCTAGCGTGTGTTTTGCATCCGAAGAATGCTAGTTCAATTCCCACATTTGCAAAATCCAGGGCTGGATACAATTGTCTGTCTAACTAAATCTTGTGAAAGTTAAACTGTCAAAACATGTATTTATATCGCAGAGATCCAAATACTCCACATTTGGACCTGACATAATAATAATAAAACACTAATAGACTCAATTCAAAGAAAGGTAATAGATATTAGAGGTAATAAGATTTTAGGATGTGGACATTTTGGGTTGTGAAGTGTATAAATAATATTATACTGTCAATTAAATATTTGTGTTAAACATACAAATTCAAGAAAAAATCTAGAATAAATAGGATTAATTAAAACACTGGGTAATATGGAAGAGATAGGAATTCACTATTCATCTTGCAAAACTGGAACCGTATTTCATTTAGTTCAGTTGGTCTGAAAAATACTGCAACTGGTTAAAGCTGAAAGCCACGTGTGAAGTTATGGTCAGCGAAGAAGAAAAGAACCATTGACTATTATTAGCGAGTGATCCAGGTTTCACGAAGCACATATATTACCATATAACATACCTTGAATCCGTTAATAAGCTCAATCTTATCAGAGGCTCTGATAGCTTCCAAGACGAGGGGCAAATCCACAGTGAGGGCACGCACACGATGGAAAGATGCAATCAGCGTGACAGGGATTGTGCCATCTGAAGCCATCTTACGCCTCAGGAAGAAATCACGCATAAGATTCTCCGGGGAGAAATAGTACTCACTGAAACCAAAGGAAATTTGATAATAATAATTTGTTTTACATTTTTAATATCACTCATATTTAAAATATGTAAACTTTGTACACACAAATACGTAGACATCTTATCCAATAATTTTATTGTATAAGCACAATCAAATCTTTGCTTGATATGTCCCAATAGATTTTCAGTTACGCAGAGTGAGCAACATAATATATCAGAATAACATATCAACGGCTTGCTGCCAATCCAGACCAATCTCAAAATTTAATAAAAACCTTTATAATATCATTTATTACCAAACAGTAGGGATTGCCCATGACTCAAGTATTTATCTAAATGGAGTAATAAGCAATTTTCACGTGACAGTTTTATTTGGAAAATAAGTAGCATTAAAACAGGTTTTCGTCTAATGGTATTTTATAATATCAATTAATATTATGATATTGTGAGTGTTCAGGTTTAAAGTGTGCTCTCAAGACACCTGAAAAACATACTTAAACTGAAATAATTAGATGAATGCTTACATCTGTTTCTTGATATAATCCTTGAGTGTGGGCGCGTCAAGGTTGAGATATCCCGCAGGCCCTGCCCCATAGAAGTAGGTGCCGAGATACGGCATCAGAAATGGGCCTTGCGACGGTGGCAAGGGTGGGGGTATTGGGGGAGATACTCCTGAAGCTTTAGCAGCTGCGGCAGCAGCGGCTGCCTGGTATACCTGTTGGAAAAGGACATAGAGTATGAAAACTTCTTCATTGAATCTTCAAAATTATTGTTAACCACTATAAGTTTTTTTTTTAAATTCAAACATGCACCTACTGAATGGCCAATCAATAGAGTGAATCGCTCTAAATAGAAAGACAACCAATCTTTATAAAGTAAACTCTCAAAGTAATCTCGATTATTTATGTGATTTATGGGTTCATTTGATACACACACACAAACCGCTTTGTTCTAATTGCCTGAGCCAAGCGGCACCCAAAATCTTTCACACCACACCATCAATTATTTTTAAATGGTATCTTCCTGAATTAACAATTTTGCAGTTAAAACTTAATGTCACATTCTCACAATTCACATTTGAAAAAAATCTATCACAACTGTAGCATTTCGATATTGATGAAATTCGTGCAACATGTAACATGTAACTCTTAAATATTATTCCAAGATTTCTAAAGATACAGTGAGTTCTAGATGCGCAGGTATAGGTAAGTAGGAAGAAGAAATGTGACTCAAATTCGGACATTTAAAATATGACATTATTTTAGCTTTACCAAATGTAATGGAAACATGAATTTATGTGATTTTATAAGTTATGTTACAAAATAAATAGTGATAAATATCTTCATTTATACTAACTACAATTTCATCTAAAACGTCAAAGTATAAGCCAAGTATCTCAATTCAAATTTAAGAAAAAAAATGATTATGTTAAACTGACAACTTACACAAAATTGCTTTACTAGGTTATATTTCACTCAAGTGATTTTTTGATTGATAGCATATACTTCAATATTTGCAGAAAACTTTAAAAGACATGAGGAAAAATAATTTATCACAGTAGGTTTAAAGCTTAAAAGTTCATTCTTCATCGAATAATATAAATACAGCTGTTGAAAGATTCTGTAATATATACATGAGGTAGTCATAGTAATTAAAATTTCTTGTAATATAGTTCTATCGACATTACCTGTGAATAGTCATGTCTATAATCGGCAATGAGAGCTGCTGGAGGACGCGGCGCTCTATGGTGAAAACCTCCTCTTGCACCTCGTCCTGAGAACCGACCACCGCCCCGACCTGTAAATACAATAATTATTGTATTATTAGTTTAATGTCATATATTGAAACATACATTTTCAGCTTTTGGCCATTCCATCAATTTGTCCTTACCAATTCAAGAATTTTACCATAACTAATACTAACAAATTTTTTAATGAGTTCATAACATTCAAATTGTAAAAAAAAAACTTTATAAATCATTTTTCAAAAACGATCTTTACACACCCACAAGTGAACCTTAGTAAAAGATTAAAAAAAATGAATACCTTTGGATGAAATGCAATTATGTGTTTGATTTGAACAACACTAACCTGTCCTCGTATATCTTCCTCTCGAGCCTCCGCCAGCTCGCCAGTCATCTCCGTTCAAAGATTGTGAATCTGTAAAGAAAATCAAACAAAATCCTTAAAACCAAGTCAGCTAATGTCTGCCGATACCCACCGCAATTCGGTAAATAGAGTAAAAATGAAGTTTAATAATGTACCGCAGTTGTTTTACAGCAAACATAAATATCTTCTAAGCAATCAGATTAATATTCTAGCAATACAACAAAGTACAACAAATTCTACTTTATTTTCGCATGTATTTAGTCATTGACGATTGCGGTAGAGAATTATGGACTCTGACCTGATTTTTGAGGAGGAGTTAAGCATCCATCCATAAACTTCGCTTCAGAAAGATATATAAGGCAGATTGCCGAAAATGGCTCGATATATGATGCAAAATTTAGTGCGATGGTTAATGATTACAAAACAAAATCAGGTCATTACCTGTATCCCTGTGTTGATATTGTGTTGTAGTATTGACTCTAGGGGATTTGTCACCGATGCCCCCTTTGGCGGGCCGCGACTTGAAGTCTATGTCAATCGGTAGCCATTTGTGACGGGCCACCTTACCCACTATCTTTCCATTGCCGCCCTCTTGGATTTCCCGCTTCTCTTGCGATCTGGGGCGGGACTCCTGTAAAAATAAATAATAAAAGTGAAGGCTGCAAAATAATGAAAATAACACACAGTATTGTCATATAATTCATTAAGGGATTCAAGACTATTAATGGTCATAAATATTTTTAAATAGAAGTTTTTTTTGATGTTGAAGTCAGAATTAATGCAGTCATACTGTATTAATATTTTTGTTTCTAAAGTTTGCTGGCTCTTAAAACAATACTCCAATACTAATAAGAGAAATGGCCAACTTGACTATTTCACTGTGACTTGACAGGTGCTAATATGAGTGCTACCATTTTCAGAACTACGTATAAATTATGAGTTTATTCTATGTGTATTTATAAACAAGCACATAAATTCAATCATACTACAGAAATAAATGAATTGCACAGCTTCCACTACTGTTGTGTTACGATAGCAAAACATGATACCTGAATTAGACACTTTTTTATAGTGCATTTCATTTTTAAATAAATGGCTTCAGAAGCATCTGATAGTTATTGAAACGACTTATGTTTTAACAAGAAATTTTATCTCACATATGGAAGTTTACCACTTTTAAATAATTTAGAATTTAAGAAATTTTCACGGCATAAGGTCAGACACAGAAATGTGACTGTGAAATGTGTGTTTAGACACAAATAAAATTGGATGTAATACTGTGTCCATACTCCTTTATGGGTTAAGCCAAGAACTAAATAAAAATCTCACTGTTAATGGATTCTAATGCAATCTATATGTTCTAATCCATATCACTACATAGAGTAGAACATGCCCAGGAAGAAACCTCGATCCTACGTGTCTTGACCAGTGAGAATCGTGTATCCTACTATTGGTGCTACGGATAAGATATTTTTAACAAGAGATGCTGGTATCACATGAGGCAGCGCGATTGGTGAGTGACGATAAATACAAAGAAGCCACATAGTGACAACATGCCTCACAGAGATATGGATCAAAGAAAAAGAAATATGTTTGCTCTCGGAGGAAATGCTTAACCCATTGCAACACAAAGCCGGCCAATGTCACTTTGTCGCTGACTCACTAAGCCGGCGATGCGCCGGTTTGTCTTTGAGGTGATTTTTTTTACATAAAAACTGGATGAAAATACATTTATTTTTAAAAATGACATCAAAAAGTATATTTCAGTTATTAATTTCATCATAAAATATAATAATCACAGTCGATCTCACATTATTTTTTACAAAATATTACAATATTTTAACATTTGTCAATACCTACAAAATGGCAGAACGCGCTCGTAAACAAACTCGCCGCGCTTGTTATATTTCGTCAAATGAGGATGAAATACAGCAAATACTTTTGGAAAGTGGCAGTGAGAATGAAGTTGATGAATATTCTAGTGATCTAGTGACACCTTCGAACAATGTTTTGGAGCTTTCAAATAGCGGAAGTGATGTGTCAAGTGACAGTTCCATAGAACAGCACGTTGACCGAGAGATACCTCCGAAAAAAACTAAAAATGAAGAGGATTTGGAATGCTGATTCATCACAAATATCAAAAATAATATTTACGGGAGTACCAGGCTTGTGTCGATCAGTGGAGATGAGTTTAGGTCAGAATCCATCACCATATGACCTATTCAAAATTATTTTTAGTGACGATTTTTTTCAAGGTATTGCAGAGGAGACTAATAGGTTTGCGAACCAAAAGCATGCTATAGAACGTGATGATAAATGGTTTGGTGTAACTGCAGATGAAATACAAGCATTTTTTGGTATTTGCGTACTGCAAAGTCAAATAAAAAAGAATACCTTGAGATCATGTTGGAGTGAAAGAAAGGTCACTGATACTCCATTCTTCAGAGGCATCATGCCATTCAAAAGATTTGAAAAGATATTGTCAAATCTACATTTTTCAAACAATGACTTATTGGACAAATCAGATAAACTTTACAAAATCCGTCCAATAATAGAGCACTTAAAAAAGAAATTTATGAATTATCGGCTGACTGAAGAATTGTCAATTGACGAGTCTTTGATGAAATTTCGTGGCCGTCTAAGTTACGTATAGTTCAACAAATCCGAAAGGGCTAGGTTTGGTATAAAAATATAAAATATGTAATAAATTTGTGAATCAAGTTCAGGGTATCGTCTTGATTTTGAAATTTATACCGGAAAAAAATCAGACCCTTCATTACCAGCTAGTGAAGGGATTGTATATAAGCTGATGGAAGCGTACACTTCTGATGGATACACGTTGTTTTTGGACAACTGGTACAGTTCTCCAACATTATTTTTCAATTTGAAGAAGAATATGCCATCAACATATAGAATGAACAAAAAGAAGCAAAAATCGTTGAAACGTGGTGACGTAAATATTTTGTTCAACCAGGATATAGCTGCAATACGATGGATAGACAAAAAGCCTATTCATCTGCTATCAACAATTCACCCACGTGTAGAAATGACAGACACTGGAATCATCTTGATAACTTTGTTCCCGCATTATATGATTATTTATAAGTTTTTTCAGTATATAATTTGTTCTGAATGAGCTTTTTTTTTCATATTTAGTATTTATTACATTGCGAGTCTGTTTTCCATTATTTTTTGGTTCAAATAGTGGAAAGTAGATGAAATACTGAATTTTGTCATTTCGTATAAAAAAAAATCAATTTCATGAACGACTGTTCCTAATTTGTATGTTATTATAGTGAAAATAGTTTTTAATGGAGTCTTTTAGTGCTGTGAGAATTTTATTGCTTATGAAACATATAAAACACCTTTCATAATTATGACTGTATTCTTCATGTAAATGAAATCTTGAACTTGTAAAATGTATCACTACCAAGGAGATAACATTGTAAATACATTAATATTTAAAGGTAATCACCAAATAATCCTGACCTTCAAATTAAATAGGAAGCTCACCTTTTGCGTTGTATTTGCAGTGCTGCCCTCAACATTAAGAGGTTGTACTAATGCAGCACTAACAACAGGAACTGAATCTTTCATGGCTGAACTCTCTCTGATGACTCCTATTGGGGCATTATTGGAAACTGCTGATGGAGTAGTGCCAATCACACTCGAGCCCTGTGACACGACAGTTTGGGTACCACTGGAAGGCGGGAGGGAACCCGGAACGCCTGCCACACCAAGCTGAGGCCAATCTGCCGTATCTGTGAAATCACTCGCCTGCGAATGAGATATTTATATCAGTAATGAAGAGTGACTCCTGCAATGAAGTTAACTACTAGAAGATGGTATTAACCCACCCATACATAACTGTCCATGTCTCTTAACCCAAGCTGAAAAACCAGTATCTGATTAAAAACTGAATAATGCAAAGTATATCTGTGTCGCATTTAAAGAAACAGTTCATGGTTTCTGCCGGACTGACAGTGCGATGTCATATGCAAGTGTGCGCATGACAGATTTTCCTGAGCACAACACAAAATGATCCAATTATACTCCGACTTTTATACCAGTGCACGTACGTCATCACGGTATTTTTGTGAACTACA
>JAGVSQ010001099.1:0-31668 GCA_022683975.1 Rhyacophila evoluta | reverse complement strand
TCGCTAACAGTGATCTCACATATGGAAGTTTACCAGTTTTAAATAATTCAGAAGTTTACTTTATGTAGATGTCAGGTCGATTTTTTCTTAGAAGAAGAGAAAATACAGGTAAAATAATTGTGTACATATTTGCGTTTTTATCAGAAAATAAATATTTTTATAGAAACATTATTTTCTAAGCAGTGAAGTTCTATTGACTATTATCTGGTGTCCTTGTCGTTCAATAATCTCCACGCGGCCAAAAGGCTTTTGTCTCTCTCACACTCATTAGATTTTCCGAATAACCTTGCGGGCGTTATACATAATTTTATAAATATAGATAGAGCTGCTTATAAAATATGACGCACGGTTTTCATTCCAAGCTCTGAATGAGAATACAAAATTATACAGGAAATAAAAACATAAACACGTCGAATGTTGTGTAATCTCATAGTACAGTTTTACACTGCCGATCGGACATTGCAAAACTGTGTACAATAATGCATAGTACAACTGATGTGACGTATGTTTGTGTCTCATTTTATCATTGACTAAATATAAAATAAAAAAACTATTGAAATGAATTTAATAAATAAATAAAAAATTAGATAATCCAGATATCGAAATAGTAAACATTTGAATAATTGTATGACTTATTCCGGCAAATTTGTTTTGTCAAAAGCTATTTCGATTGTGACACCGTTATCAAAACTAATAAGAAAAATAGCTATCAACAAATTTATTAACATGTATATTTATAACTAACAATAATTATTTAACTGTCCTAAAATAAAGAATCGCCAAGTAAGTTCTAATTCAATTGATCTTTGAAATTTGATCCAACATATTTTCTATAAATTAATTAAAAAATATTTATTGTTTCTAATATACGAATAATCTTATAATGTGTCTTCAAATTATCAAAAAACATTTTTTTTATTTAATTTCAAATATGGTAAATTGCATTATAACTCTTCAGTAAGAAATATTGTTTTATAAATTAAAATGAAATCAGCACACATTTTGAAATTAATATTAAATGAATGCAGCCGAAAGAGTGGTCACTTCCTGCTGATATAAAATTAATTCATAATTAAGATAGCATTGAATTGAAAATGTGTTAATTTTTAATGCAGTATAAGATTATTCATTTGTCAATGAAGAAGTCACTCGTGGTAATCATTATATTGGCTTCAATGAAAAAATAATAGAATATTTAAACACTTACATACGAACATTATTGTCTGTACTTGGAAGGATACACCTTGAAGGAGAAGACAACAAACTTCGTTGACGAGAGAAAAACATCAAGGATATGTTGGTGAGGGACGACGATATCTTATCACGTGTTTTTTTTAATGATTTTTAATTTTATAATATTACACTGAACGCGATTAATTGGTCACTTGTATTTATTGAAACCGTGATGATGTGATTAAAAAACTTTTAAATTTAGAATACGTTAAACACAACACAAGGGACTGCGAGAGCAGAATCGATACATGGCATCGCTCGTACGCACTCGATACAGTACTAATGTGACGACAGAAAAATAATATCCGATCTCCCAGATTAATCGCCATACACGAGTCAATAAATATATAGTCGATTCGTGGAATTAGGACCGGCGTATCGTATAGTAGGTATGTATGAGGCTACTAGATCTTATCGCATAATATGGGGTTAGAAACGAGGCTAAATTGAAATGGTCTTATCATAAGGAATAGTAAAATATTATTAATCATATTGCCATGTTCATAATTTATATCATATTGATTGGCCTTATAAATAGATAGCGATAGAGTTCTACAATGTTTGAGTAAAGACAAGTCAACAGTTGCGTCAATAATTGCCAATGCGATAAATAAATTTGAAAGCCAATGTTAAATTACTGATTAAAGTATAAATTACGTATCACGTAATAGAAGTGTTGAAGATATTTATAATAGAAAAAGCTAAGTATGTAAAACGTAATAAATCGTATGTTAAGTACACTCAAACCTAGTTTGTGCATAGGGACCGTATAAAAATCGCACAAAAAAGAGTACATAAAAACTGGTCTGATTGAATACCTTAACACAAGTATAAGGAAATCATCAATTGAACGATTAATCGAAAACGCGGTGTTGTGAAAATAAAGTTATAATTTAAAGTTAAAAATTATAATATGTATTCCATTGTGTAATTCACAAAAATACCTTATTGAGACTATCTACGACTCAACTCTTTATTATAAACAATAAATACAGCCTAAAAATAAAACTAAAAACTTGAGTGGCAAATATTGATTTATATGAATTCAGAATATTCGTATGTCATACATAATACATATTGTATAAAAACAACATCGTGAATATTTTTTTCTTTTAACTTATATGTATACAACTCAAAAACAAAAAACATGGGCTTTTTATTATCAGTTTTTAAAATATCGACAAAAGTGAAAAAGTGAAACAATAATATTGCAAGAATGAAAACATTACATAATAATTATATTCAATAATATTGAATGAATATTATCATTGAAATTTCTCCGCTAAATAGTTACTTTAATAAAGAAAACAAGTAACCTTTATTATGACTTTTATGTGTTTAGATCCGTCAGAATGTACCCACTGTAAAATATTTTCCGTGTATCGTTTGCCCACCGAATGAGTAGTTTCATATTAAAAATTCAAGTTGACCCTCAAACCACTGACACTTTATACAGCTGTTCAGAACGTAAAAAATTTATGGTTCAAAAGCAAACATTTCAACCACCATATTAGACAATATTAAATATTTTATCAGCTCTGACAATACTGTCCACACCAATAATTGATTGAATTAATTTTGAAGTTTTTAGAAAACACACAAACTATAATAATATAGAAGATCGTAGTGTGTGCGTGTGTGTTAACCTATCAATATAACATTATAATAATCAATTCTGTAAACTAACGATGTAAGTTTAAATAGACAATTTAAATCGAGATTTGAGAATAATTGATTATGAAACCGTATTTGAATCACACACAATAAAGTGTAAAATATATATATATATATAATACGTTATCACATTGATGATTTTCAGTTCATACATTTCCTACACTCGAGTATTATTGATAGATTAAAAAAAAAGTGCAATCCAATATGTCAATATATGAAAGATGTGATGGGCCTAATAAATATATGTTTGGGTTGATAAGATGACGTGTACTTCAGTCACGTGTGCGCACGGTACAATAAATACCCAATATTATAAAAATAAATATGATTTTATAAAATAATAAACCTTACGGCTAGAAAACCTCGGATTGTTTCACAGGTCATCGCACACGACTCTCCTCTTCCGCAAACCGATAATTAACCTTCGGGCACGACGGAGAGAGGTCGTTTTAGCTAATCACCTCGCTAACATGACTACTGACTATACTAGCAAAACAATAATATGCGACCGAGTTTGAATTTCAAATCGCGTTCGGCTACCGCACTCGCCATTGGCTAATAGGAATAGCGAACATATTGAAACAGCGGTTTCCAAACATTAATCCTTTAAATAATAAAGAATTAATATCATTCTTAAATGAACCGTAAGAAGCTTATGAAGAAATTAACGAAATCAGTAAAAACGGCTACTATTGAAGATTATTTGTGCGATATTAGAAATAGCTCTAATTTGTAATGAACGTTATCAAATGCAAATTTTCTCATATGAAGGATATTTGATGTATTTATTTATCGACTTGTTCGATGAAAACGGAACGTTTTAAGAACGAAAGATTTAAACCGAATCCAAAAATGAAGTGATTTGAATCCATTTCCAAATCTGACATATTACAGTCAAATCTGTCTTCGGATTGAGCCAACATTTTTGTTAAGTAAGTGACTCTGTATGGGTTAGTTCGGTTAGTAGATACTAATTGATGTTTTGTATTCAAAAAATTATATTATGATATAATCAAGCTAACGAATTTTTTAGACAAATTATGTTTTTTGCAACTTGCGCAACATAATGCGCCAAAAATATTTCAACCTGTCCGTCAGACGGTGATCTATCAGTACTCCAGCTTAATATGAGTCAGGCTCTTCACAGGAACTGTATTATCTTCATACAGAACGTGTTCAACTCATTAGAGATATTGAATGAATTTGAATCGTTTTAATATGTAGATAATTGATGGACTCCAATGATATCAAATGCTTGCGAAGTTTTATGAGTCAATGTTTATAATAGTATTTGAAAAATAAAGTTATATATTCTATGATGAAAATAGAGCAAAACTGATATTCACGTATTACGTGACGGTATTACTGATTTTCCTCAATTGTTTCTTCAGTGTACGGACCACGGTTTTCGAAGCCAATATATAACAAGGATATTTACATTATGTAGGTATCTGGAAACTGACTAACGGTTTTATAATTCAATCGAATTCAACGATAACATGACGAGGTGAAATTATTTTCATATTATCCCATTATCATAAGCGCTCTCCGAGTGAAATACCTCATATTGCGACTGCTTGGTGTACTTAGTTCGCGACAATTTCGGTAATATGAAACATGACAGATACGACGAGTCAAATAGTATTTTATTTGTGAACTACCTAACGATTAGTGGTATACAGATATTTGGTATCGAATACTTGAATCTGGTACTAGTAACCGACACTTACGACGAGACTGCCTTTGCACAAAATCTGGACGTATGTTCAAAAGTAGAAATCCGAAAATGAGCGCGAGACTTAAAAAACGAAAGAAGAAAATTCCTAATTATAAGTTCATGTATTTATAAAAGTGAATGAGTACAAAAATACCCAATACCTGGTACCGGATACTTATAAAAAAAGAACCGGTACCAGCGAGTACTCAAAAGTACCGGTCCCACACATCACTACTAGCAATAGATCAATCACTGTACTACGACTTTTATCAAAATTGTCATAGCGATTTCCGCTTTCGTAGCGTAATATTATATCTAGCAAACGCATCCAACTGACGCACATATACGTGCGAGCATCCAAGTACGTGTGCGAACATTTGCCAACGCACGTCTTTTCATATCTAACACGTTAAAAAAAAAAATCATCGTGAAAAATCATTTTTAATGAATTTTGTCACGTGTACGAACATAACGGTCTTGCAGGCAGTGGGTGTGTGTTGAACGGGATAATTGAACGCTACTATTATGAATGCAATATAAAAAAAAAGCATATTGGGCTTTGAAAGAAGATTCCAGCGCCGAATACAGGGGATGAGGTGGTTGAGAGAAGGAAGCTGAGCCTCTTGTTGGACGACATAGCCATGCCATGAATAGCATAGTAAAAGATAATTATGTAACTGGATTTCATGTAATACGTAATAAATATTGATTTTTCATCAATGCAAAGGCGGCGAAACTCAAAAGATATCGAAGAGCATAGCAGGCTAATTATTTTCTCAGTTCGCTTCGGATCATTTGTCAGAATGTACCTTCTATTTGTGCAGTAGCGGTCAGGTAAAAACTATTATTTTCGAACTGTTGGAAAGGTAAAATTATTATTATTGCGAAACGAACGGGATCGGTGCAAATAACGGTAAAAATACAGGTAAGATATTTTCTGCACAAAATAAGAAAATGGTCGAGAAAGTTAGTAAAAATATATTTACGACCGCAATTAGACGGACAAAAAACCGAACGTAAAATTGTATTTGAGAAAAGATTTAGAATAGAAATGTTCATCGAGGGTGTACAGGTGTCTTTAATATTTAAGACAATTAACGATTTATTCACTTGTATATGAATAGTTCTCTACATCTCGCTCACACATATATACATGTATTTAACCTAAAAATTGTGTGTGTAAAACTAGTGATACTATTTTATAGAGTATAGATAGGTAATACAAATAAATTCGTTTCGAATTAACGATTTAACGATTATCCAACATTTCTAGCTGGCTTCCCAATATTGCAACACTAGAATCTCTTTTTGATCGCTTATTACAACTGTCATGCTAGTGTGAAATTGTGTGCAGTAAAGTTTTACTATGAAAAAATTTATAAACTGTGTCGTTATTCTGAATAAAATTTTCACTATAAATTCATGATAAGAAATTTTGATGTTTACTTGGACAGAATAACCCTTTCTGAGAGACACATTACGTTGAATGGTATAACGTTTCCTTGGTAAAACTCTATTTCACAGCCGTTAAAAAATATGAATTTAGTCGATAGCTATTTCAATTATGACATCAGTATCTTGGGTCGATAGTGTCTCTACCAAAATATGAATGGAAGAATCTAGTTAACTACAGCTTTCTATAATTTAGGAGTCATTTGTTATGATTATTATATAATAATAAATTGTGATTCTACATTTGAATTGTGTTTAGAAATGATAAAAATTAATATATACATAAAGGAATCAAACTAGTTTACAATATTCATTTGTGTGGTATTAATTATATGTCACGTAAGGTTAATATATGAATATTTATAAAGTCTAATTTCGACTATAAAATAAAAGACAACCGTGGATTAGATTAAAAAGTTGTCAAACTACAATGAATTTTTATCTCAGGCTTACTTTGACTCGGATGAAATAGACGAACGTGATTTTAGTACTATTTCATATAAGATCAAATCGTACCAACAATTAATTCGATTGTACTGAATAGAAACTTTCATCTTTGGTTTGGCTCGGTAGAGAAAAGAACACGCGAAGTTACCGGTGGGTCAATGCAAAAGCGAGTCACGACTTACGATAAAAGAGATAGGATTAGAAATTGCAAATCTTCCATTTGGCAATCAAATATTTTTAACGTTGACAATAAATATTAGGTTGATAATAATGATAGCAATAAATTGTAATTGGAGAGAGCACCGGAATTATTATGGACAGTAAAGAATCTCTTATATGATGATTCCCTGCTTTTATTGAATAAATATTCGGATATATTCAAGGCACCTGCACAGAGAAAATAGTGAAATAAACTTATTGGAAATGATAACATACATATATCACAAATCATAAAAAAATAAAGTTGATCAGTAAAAGTGAACAAACTTTTGGAGACTCGTCAGGCTTGTGGTTTAAGTCAGATACAGACTATCAACATTGAAGTCTAATTAATGATCTTGATAGTGACCGTCGCTGAAAACTTTTGTTTAATATCGAATGAACAGACTTGGATATTATAGTATTGTATGGTTCAAACTAATGAAGTCATTTTTCAGGATTCGTATTATTATCGATGAATGCAATTTCACTATCTTAAGTTATTGATGTTTTTTATTATACCATGTTCGCTCCCAAAGTGGAGAATATGAATCTACACAGAGTGAACATATCCACTCCGATGGTGGAATAAATGGATCTCCGCAATGTGAAGACGTCTTGACAGATTATATTTCACGAGAATCGTTTGTCAGACAATTGCTCAACCCAATGGGCATCCAGTGCTGTATTTTCAGATTTTTAAAATTGACAGATGCATTCTCCATATCGCTAAGCGCGCACACTTCCAACTATGCTAACCGTGGAGACTATATATGTAGATGCAAATAATAATTACAAATGCCGTAATATGAAATATAATAATTTATTGTTAAGCGTCGGCCATTGTTATTTATATATTGGAACTAAGCAAGTTTAAGAATATATAGCTTTAAAGTTTTTGTTTATATAAAATTAAAATTAATTCAGTATACATATAACGTACAATTGGACGTATCTCAATAACTTTGGAAATTTTTTTATTTAAAAAATCGATTGAGAATATCGCATTTATGAATACCTAAAAAAACCTTGATAGTAATCACATTCTAAGACAATGGTATTTTGATTTTTTTTGTCTATTCAATCCATTTGTGTTTCCTCAAATATCTCAGAACTAGCGGGCAGTCAGTTGGATGTTTTCTGCGTGTGTATATATATATATATATGTACACGTCCAAATAAAATATTAAGAGTTTGAATTCATTACATATAAGTGAATACGCCCTCTTTAAAAGACAGATTACCGAGAGGCGACACCGTCATTCCGATGCAATTATGACGCAACGAGTCGCGGTTGATGCGGAGCAAACGCGCACGTGGCTCGAAGAGTGCAACGCACCGCAGTGTACTCGCGGACACTCCGAGAGGGTTCACGCCCGGCCTCCGAAACCCCTGAACCGCGGATTTCAATCATTTTACGTAACAAGCGCACCGGAACTTCACAACTTTCACCGGACAATGTAACTGACTTTTTTGTATTAAAATGAATTGATTTTTGGATGCTGAAATGTGGTAATTATCGTCACTGTCAAACTACGAAAAAAACTAAACACACTTTTGTTATTTAAACAATTTTCCAATAATTATTATTTTTAAATTTCTTTCGATCATTTTTGACATCCATGTCAATTGAAGATGGTAAATTTTCATAACATAGTTGATACTTACTACCTAATGTGCCTGTAACCTAACCTGGTCTTAATCAGGCATATTCCGGAGCTCTGATATCGAGAAGCGATCGAAGTCGATTATTCGACGGGAATGTCCCGGGAGTAAATATAAATTACCCAAGACTTAGGTTGCCACGCACTTAAGTGTGCTGAAGTTAAAAAAAATTTAATGATAAAAAAAGCTAATTAAAAAAATGGAGACTATTTGGTCAAGCAATTTATGTGATACTCACTATAGCAGATACATAATATTGCAAGATATACATTAGATATACATTCATATATCGTCGCCAATATTATAGCCACGCGTAACTCGATTTTTTTCATTTTAAATCACTTTGTAAAGTAATTTCATTTTCGCGTTGGCACATTTAATAATTTACACACGTTTTATAAACATATGTATATGTATGAGTACAAAAATGTGCTAATGATACGAGAATATTTAAAAAAATGACTCAAATCAAAAAATCATATAACTAATTCATTTTTAGATTGCCGTATTGATTTTGTCTGGTAGAATATACTGAATAATTTACCAAAATAAGATAGTCAGTCAACTTGTATTTAGGAGAATTATTTGTAAATATAATTTATGTTGAAAAAACAATGAGATTTTTTTACGATGTGCCATTCAAAAATTGATAATACGGACCGTCACAATATAAAGACTATTTTTTGTGAAAATTTTCAACTAATCGTTTTAGCCATCGAAGAATCCATTTTTGAATTTTAAAAATTCCCTGTGTAGCTGTAGAGTTCAAACCAGTAATCTTCAGCATCGAAAATCACGCTCCCACCGATCGCGTAATTTAAAAATATAACAAATTACATTACACAAGATTTAATTAAATTCAAGTCCGTGCAACGACGGGTTATCCATCTCGATGTTTCTGCAATTATCTTTAGTGGTTCGCATTCCAATTATATCAAATACTAAATTGAAAGATGCATTTCGGAATTGCATGAATTCATTCATAAACAATTTCTTTGACTAGTCGGACGATGCATTGGTGTAAATTAATTACATATCCTCGGGCGATGCGATATAAATTAAATACCGATCGAGTCATAACGTGAGAAGATACTCTTGACACGTCAATCATGTATTAAGATCAGTGAAAATATTTGATTTGAGAGCGAAAATGATTGGTGCACAACACTGATAATGAGATCAGTAACTGTAATTTATTAATTTCAAATGTCTGGGTGTTTAAGTGTACCAAATATTAGAAACATCTGAAATTTCAACATAATTATTTATGGTATATCGTATTCTTGGTTTCACTTTTTTGTATCATTTTCTTGCGTATAATTCTTGCCATATTTTATACGTATATATATGCAAAATATGTAAACAAATGATGATGAAATATTTTTTTTCCTTGTCAAACAGTTGAATATTATTTTTTAAAATGGGATTCGTAGATAATGAAAGAAATACGGTAAATTTTCACTTATGATGGTGTTATGTTTTACCAAATTTTTTTGTAAAACAAATTTTGTACAACAAAAAAACGTATTTTAACATGCATTTTTTTATAATCCTTAGCACTCATTTTATGGTTGTAAGTCGAAGTGGTCGTAGTCTATTTAGATCTTTTGCATACATCAAAAAAACAATTGTAGTAATATTAATATATTTAAAAAAATAATCTAAAGATATTTTAGCGATAATTAATGACAGCGATAACCAGAGGCACAGAAATGGTTAGATTTTACAGTTGTCATTTATACATTTACGGAGTAATAATGAAAACACAAAATATGAGAGCTTTTTTCTAATGTACGAAAAAAATCATACAAAGTAACCGAATAACTTTGGGCCGATTTCACAATATCTTCTATTTATGCAAAAAAGCACTATAAATAATAAAATAATAATTTTCGTTTACACCACCTATTAAGTTACCAAATTATTAAGCCACCGTAATTTTATGGAGAGTTTTGATCACTTTTGAACGATTCTTTTGGATGGTGAAAGTTAACTTCATCCAACGATTATTTGCCAATCATTATTATGGAATTAGATAAAAAACAGTCGAAAGAGATATTAATAATCTCTTATATTTATATAGTTGATATCTTTAATGGTTATTGTATAAGAAACTAAAAATCAATTCAGCATTATAAATGGCATATCAGTGGCAGGCATCACACAACATATTCACATATCAATTTGTTTTTATTAAACCAACAGACTTAGGATCAAATTTATATCATACCATTAGAAATAACAGCACATGCGAATACGTAATTTATAAAAGAGACCGAAGAATTAATTTAATTATTAAATGTGTATATATATTATATAATACTTGATACACATTAAAAACTATGAGTATTTTAAAATGAATATCATATAAAAAAATACTGTTTTCTCATCTGAAAAAAAAAAACGATTTAAAATACGTTTTGGTGTCCGATACAAAGAAGTAGTATTGGATATAATCTGTCATTTGTCAATGTTATTGCAATACACGTTATTAGAATATCGCATTGATCTTGCTATAATTGACAGTTCCACCAAATAATTAGCTAATAAACTGAATATACATGTATTTACATGCAACTGAAACTTTATATTATCTCGGGTTTTCCCGTGTAATATTTTCTAATCTAGTACCGACATATTTTGTACCATATAACCGGTAAATTTGAGAATTCTGCCTATAACGATGACAGCCCTAGTAACAGTGATGGACTGACAATTCGATGAGCTTAGGTCAGCGATGTACCAACTGTAGTATAATATGATATACACTAGCAATATTTGATCGAATAGCTACTAGGGAGGAGCAGTGTTACTGCGCACCGACCGATGACGGATTCCGTTCCACGTGTCGGGGCAGGGTATCGCCTTGACCGTCGTACTGCATAACGCTAGAGATGTGAGAAAAGTATTGATACGTTCAGGTATGAATACTTTCAAGTAGATAATCCGATATCTCGATCTTTTAAGTAGTAGTATAGAATACCGACACTTACATTCTGAAACCCTACGTAGAAATTAAGTCACAGTTTAAACAATCTATTATAATGTGCAAAGTTCATACAAATGAATTGATATCCCGTCTTCGTGTCCTATTTGGTAATATTAAATAAATATGCGTGAGTACCAAATTTAATTGCGATTGTAACATTATTATTGAAATATTTGAAAGTATTATATATTTGGTTGGTCTCAAAAATCGTAAGGTATGAGGCAATGTGTGACACAACAATAATATATAGACTCATTTATGCATTTGAAATCTTTGTGTAAAATG
The DNA here is from genome assembly GCA_022683975.1 of Rhyacophila evoluta. Taxonomy (NCBI): domain Eukaryota; kingdom Metazoa; phylum Arthropoda; class Insecta; order Trichoptera; family Rhyacophilidae; genus Rhyacophila; species Rhyacophila evoluta. Next base: position 20,008 of record JAGVSQ010001099.1, on the reverse strand, counting down.
CCTCATTTCCGGACTAACTAAATACTCCAAAACTTTCTAAATCAGCATATAGCTGTTAACCGTATTGTATATTGATAATAATAAATGAAGAAAAATAGTCCCACTGCCCACAGTATTGGGCCGCAATTCGTTATGACATTCTATTTTGCTTGGTACAGATTCCCAGAAAGTTAATGAAACTTATATCCCAATACGCTATTCAAGGTGTAATATAATACATATACATTAAAAAAAAAACAATATTAAGTTGTCTCTAGTCAGTTAAGCAGATATAGGGCGGTGACCGGCAAAAGGAGAGAATAGTCTCTGCTCGGTCAGTGGCCGTCGCGAAATGTGAAGACGACTTGATTATTTTATATTTTGTTCCATGCCACTTGCTCCGCTCGCCGGACGGAATGAATCACGGATGTTTCCAGTTCCGGTGGAAATCGACCGGAGCTTTGGCTCATTTGATTCATCAAGTTTAAAACTAGTCGTTCATCGCGAAGGTGAACTGAACTTTTAAGTTCAGAACGTGGCACAAATGCGGACTATGATTGCGTATGCAAGTAATTAAGCAGTAAATTAATTTGACCAAGTTCATATATAATATATGAAAACCGAGAAGTTTATTTATTTCAACTGACTAAATGATTGATAGTGGAAAAATGACGATTTACAAATAATAACTGTATTTCATAAAGTGATACCTAAATAAGTGGTTCTGTCGTATGAACTCTCGTATATTAAGTATTTAGGTAGTATGTTAAAACACGTGCTGTTTCACAAGAATTGTAATTGGTGGTTTACACATGAGACATTGCATCAATCTGTTGCGCGTAAATGCATTTTACGTTTGCGCAACATGTTTGATTTATTTGTGAAACTCAGCCAGGTGGAACTCGCTTCACTTCGAACGACGTACGCATGTGTTTAAAAGATATAGATACGATTTAAAAAGCCGTCGAGAAACCGGTGAAGCAGTCTAATATTATTATTCGTTTATCATAAAGCCGACGTGTTATGTAAGCTATGTTCTCTTTGCTTCACACACGCCTCCTAGTTGTTTTTTGTTGACTTGTGTAGTTGCGGTCTAAACTCTAATTTTCATTCTAAATACAAGTTAACACTTTAAAATATTTTGACAGCTCACCGCTTTTAGTCGAAATCACAAATACTCAAACGTTTTGAAGTAAAATTGTTTTGGACAATACCGAGTGTTCTTCACTCTATACCACCGGGCACCGTGACGCAATTCAACCAATTAGTCTGTACATGCCACATTATACTAAAACACCACATATCAAATGTCGATTTTATGAATATAGGGATGATTATCATTCTCCCGCATTAAGAGGCACTGGCTAATCAAATCAAGTGATATTTGTATATGTAAAAAAATCTGCAAATTTAAACTAAAAGAGAATGTAAAATGAAATCACATTACAATTGTTACCAATACGTTTGCCATGTTGATTTTAAATACATTTACATGTTCTAAATACTGCGACATCAAATTTTAAAAAAGTATTTATGCAACCGAGTGTGACATAAAAATGACCCGCTTTATTAAAAAAAGAAAAAAAATCATTAAAAGACGCATCGTTTATCGCATTCGTCGAGTTAAACTTTCCAAACGTTAAACTTATTATGAGTTTATGACACGTGAAAAATGCATCGCTAAGATGCAAGTTGAACGAGCCACGTGTAGGTAAATGTAATCCAATAGCTATCTGTTGCACACGAACGTGTACGTAGGTAATTGAAACACTGGCACACAGGTAAATGTAAATTTTATACACGTGTACGGCCACGAAAATTTCTCAAAATATCTGGTACGTAATATTATTCAAATATGAGACGCACTGGATATTGTATTGTTTGAATTCTTGAGCTATGCGGCATATCTATATAAACTTTTTAGTCGTTTGAAACATAAATTAATAAATCATTCGCGTGGACTTGAATTTAATAATTTTTCAACTTTACCCGTGCAAAGATACAGACCAAAAAGATAGAAGTTTTTCCTACCCCACTCACTGCTCGCACGTGCATACTGATGCATTATCCATTCTAGGCGATGTATATTAATTTATACATTATTTTAAATTAATACCCCATAATAAGATAAAGTCATCTCTCAACATTATTTACGCATCGTGTGCACTGTGACGACACATAACCTATCAGAGCTATGTTGTTGTGCACGTAACGTCAATAATGATAATTGTAATATTAATTATAATCAAAAATAAATATTAGTTCCCCGCAATTGATGATGTTTCTCACTTGGCGCATTACTATTGCATGAGCCCGATTTGCATATTATCATCTTTATCTACACTGTCACTAAGAACAGTAAAAATGAATAGTATAAAGTACTTTATTTCAAATATGGACGGTGAAATAGAAACGTATAAACTACGGAAAATTAAAGTTTAAACTTCTGAGTAAAAATTGATTTAATAACACTCACCGCACACCAAAAAACGAGTAGATTGTTTTCTGATGTAGTTAATGTGGGACTCACCTGTGAAAAAAAAGAAACATGTATCAGTAATTGTTATAATACAAATATGTACGTAAACTACTAACTTGTAAGGGGTTCTAACAAAGTAAATATGCAAGATTGATTGCTATCAAATTGAAAGTTTCATAAGAAGTGCTTATATAGTATATTATTTATGATGGATACATAACGGTAAATATAGTTTGGGCAATTGCACAAATTCATTTAATATATTTCTAATATATTATACAAAAATATCTAAAAACTGTAACATTTAAAATATTTGAGAGTCATATAGTTGTCAAGATTTCTATTATTTATGTAGGTACTTATATAGGTAGTAGTTTTATTTAAATTCATAAGAAAAAAATCAAGAAATAATTTAGTTTCACAAAAGAAAAATTATGAAATACTGTGACTAAATTGACAATTGAAATGCGATGGCACTTTCTAAAAAATGACTACTATAGTTAAATTAACAACAACAACAATGGCCACACGTGTATAAAGAAAGCATCTTCACGGAACCGCGTCCAGTTGACACGTGGTAATAAGACGTGTGATTAAATAGTACAAAGATACATTGAGCACTTTAAATGTAGACATGCGTAGGTAACACAGTTCAAAATTCTCTCTCGAATACGGTAAGTGTCATGTATTATGATCACTGGTTAGTATAATAGTTTCAGCCACTTAGACTCATATTTTAGATAGTAAAATTGCCTATATTTTAGTCATTTGTTAGAATTTTGAATATTATTGTATTATATGTATAATGGCAATTATTAATTATTGGAAAAAGCCGGTGTTTTATAATGCAGGTAAATATGTATACCTAAACTTTATCGTGTAAATTCAAAACAAATAAAAATATTAAATATATACTCAATCTAAATTATACAGTTATATTTTTAGTACATTTTGAGAATTAGTTCATATATACCCATCGTCCACTCTTGTCCCGCCCTTATAGCAGGTCGCAGGCGTATACTGTTTATTTAACAATTTAATGTATCGTCCTTTTTATGCAATCAACAGCTCTACATTTAAAAGAGAATAATGTATAAAGCGTGATTTTATTTTTTTCACTAAACAGAATGTAGTAAATGTTTCGTTTCATCTGTTAAAATCGCTGCTGAATATAAATATTTAATTAATTTTGGTCACAATAAGCGGTGCTTGCTGTAATTTATGATAATTACTATCTTTTAATTATTGTTGTTCGTTGACGGCTATAATTTAGGCTTCATATACGATTAGTAGAGTAAAGAATTTAATGAAAAAATCAATTCAATTACTGGCTTCATTATTTAGATACTAAAAAACATCACTCGTATTAGATACTGAAAACACTGAAAAGTCCTAAGATTCCATATTGTAAATAGAATACGTTGAATTTTTAATGTGGAAAAGTATACCCATCTAAATCATGGCAGATTAAAGTATCACTTCATTGACCTGAGCGTTAAAATTAACACATAGCGGATAATGAACCAAATGGCTCTATGAGATGACAGATCTTATTTTATATATTGTAATATTAAGAATACATTCGGTGAAGTTACGGGAGCTTGGGAGAATGCAAATGGACTGGCAGGCGACAGGAATTCTTGCAATCAATATGGGGTGTCCATATGCTCCACTTAGGATATTGCAGAATAATATTTATGATATACAGTATATATAAGTTACTCTTTCATACGTCTAACTTTAAAAAAATGTATGTAAATTGTCCATTAAATTTTGAATAAACATTATTATAATTTTGTCAAAATAATTAGCCCTTAGGGAGTTAAGTCATAATATAAATTATAGACGTTAAATAGATGATATTTTGAAAATAGCAAAACATATTTTTTTACTAGATAATGATGAATGTTTTGTGATAATAGGATAACTTTAAAGTTTTAATTAACGATCTATTTATCAAAATAAAACTGCAAGAAAATAATTTAATGGTGTTAATTTTGGTGCAAGAACTTTATTTGTAATCTAACCTATGATACGTCCCTTTGAAGGAAGCCTCTTAATGAAATTTAAAGACGTATAACTTTGACGTTACATAAAACTCATGTTTTAAATTTGGTGTAAAATAATATACATACGAGAAAGTATGATTTACTCACAAGCTGAACTAAACTAAGATATCACTAATCACAAAACAATAAATCACATACACAGCATTAAAAAACAATATAGTTGTTATTACAAGTTCACACAGCTAAACTTTCCAAGAAACTACTGATATGAAAGTATTAAAGCACAACTTAGCGTCGATCGAAAAGTGAAGATTACGGTGTCGCAGCGTCGCGACGCCGGTGCACCTTATTACGACACGTGGTCGGAAAATAGTGCTGCCGGGGAGGGGAGAACAGCTGCGAAGCTTCGGAAGGGGGAGTGCCAGCTGTGAAAGAGGCGAGACGTGAGGGGGGCGAGGAAGAAGTTATGGGAGATTCGTTGACCCGGCCGCATGCTGCAACCGATTTAGAGCGCCCTGATGCATATGGACGACTTGTGTCTTCTCACACACTGATAGTACGTTAATTTCAATGTTTAAAGTTGATATAATTCTACAGTGATGATAGATAATATAAATCACACAAAGTGGTCCAGTTGATAACTGGGGATTACAGCGTTTGAAATCTAACAAGTATTCTTAAAACATTTCAAATACTTCTGCGGCATCTATGATTAAATAGATGAGGCGCCATAGCGTCGTAAAAAATACTAATTCATGGTCATATCGCAAACATATATAGCAGCCTCTTAGTTGCTTTTGCAAGAGCATATAATTAATTATAACGAATATGACACGGTATGCCCGTGCACTTTGCCCAAAACCAGTTGATATTAACAATCAATTAATACGAGTGTTGAAACTAGCATCGTGTAAATTTATAAATATCCACATATGTCTTGTACATCTATACATCTGTGATATGACGCTAGAATTGAATTTCATGCATAATTATTTATAGATTGCTATAGTACCATTGTTATTAAGTATATTACAGATATTTTCAGGAAATATGTCTAGGACATACTGTAAGAAATGTTTATGCCAAACATATCAAATATTCAGTAAATGTGACTGTTTCTCATAAACAATATCTGGTTATTTTTATAAAATACAGAATAATAACATAAATATGTGTCATTAATATTTTCGACTGATGGTGCTTGATGGAAATTAATTGAAAATTCTAAATTATTTAAAACTGGTAAACTTCCATATGTGAAATCACTGTTAGCGAGCCTTACGACGTTAGGGTTTTAAATAATTTAGAATAAATGTATGTACTTAAATGTCGGGCAAATCAGTTTTTCTAGTATAAGATTATAATATTAAAAGAAGCAACATTTTAAAATACATATTTTTGATACAAGTTAAAATGGCTAATATGTATCTAATAAAGTCGCATGTAACTGTGATCCACAAATATAATATAAACCATTAAACAGATTAATCCAAAACTTATATAATGTTTTGAGAGGCCCGAGGATATTACAAGTGAATGGAGATTATTCAGACAGTTAAACGTTAAAAGTTTCTATTATCACAACAGTAACAGTTACGACATACAAAACATCAACGTCCGATACCTGACTTAATCGGACAAAGCCGATAAGATGTTATCTGTTACCCACAGTGGCTAAATGAAAACTTCCGTGGCATTCGTATTATGTTTTCTCTTCGGCGTAACAGATCGTTTGTACGCAAGAGAACATTTCAATAAAAAAAGGAAATCAAAGAATACAAAGCTAGTCAAAGGTAAATTGTAGATATTCAAGTAGAATGACTCAAAAAGCCTCTTACCTCTTATTACTCTTCAACTGTGTATCATGTATCTAATAAATTTTATGAATACGTATATTAATTAGTTGTGCATATAAATATCAATCAATATCTAAAAATTTAAATCTTTTTATATAATATGGATAAATTAATTATTATTTTTGCTGGTTGAAAAGTCCTGTAAAATAATATGCAAGACTAGGACTAAGCAATTGGCTGAAAATTAATTTTCATGAAAATATCTGTATTTAAACATATAATAACAAATATAGCAAATATACAATTAAGAAATATGTACTTTTATTAATTTATCACCAGACATTGTTTTTATATTAAAATGAATTCGGTTGAGTTTATTATTAACAATATAACGTACAAAATTAAATCTTCACGTATAAATAAATATTTGAAATAAATGCAATTGGCTATCGTAAAACAAAAGCTGACAAGATTTCACGAACCCCATTTTCTTGAGTGGAGATTCATATCGTGGGTTTCGAAGTGTATACTCTGATGCCATTTGATTCTAAATCTCTATATCCACGTATTTTCGTTCATAGAATGTAGGATATTTGTTTAAATTGAAATTTTATACGCAATTTTCCCTCCCAAGAGTACACTGTGTGTCAAATTATCCATTTCCTAGGAGAGTAAAAACAAAATTTTGTTCCATGTTAATGTATACCACTTGATTCAATGTGTGATGGATTTAAAGCATTCATTTTTTGTTGTAATATAATAAAGATTTAAGGCGGGCATTTAATAGTTAATGGAGTAAACTGCTTTATATGTTACTCAATTCTTTGAAGTTATGGGTATGTCTCACTAAATAAAATTTGTAGATGTATTTCAGTGTTTTGCTAGGAACGAGGGTAGGGGAATGTAGATTAATAGCATTCATAACTCAAAACAGTTAAATTTTTACTTACGACTTTACTTACTTTACTTATGTATTTCTGGGGGTGCGATGTATTTCATTCAGAAACATCTCATTGTTTCTTTTCCAGCACAATGTCGCTAATGCGGTATGGCATGTCGTACAACGATATTGAAGCGGTTATGGTACAAGAAAGGTTTTGAGATTTTTATTGTTTATATCTTATAAAATAATTCACTCGTAACCAATAAGAGAACAAATAATAGCTATATATATTATAAAGAGATGATTAAATTTTGTTCGCAATAAGTTACGCAAAATAGTATACAAACTCTTTCCCAATTATATGGTGTTACGAAATTTGTGCACATGTACCCGCGCGTCGAGAAAGTGTTATGTGATCGCCAAACAATATGATGTATTTGTAATTTGTACCTACATAATTCGATCTGATGAAGTTTCACGTTTCAAATGAGAGAGCCGTACAAACAATGCCTTTGAAAATGTTACCATTGTGGCGTGTAATTACGCAATTCATGTTAAAACACGCCGAGCAAATGAGAAATGCGTTGAAAAGTCGAATTGGGAAAGCTTTTGCAGAACCGATAATAATAATTCGTAATACTGCGCTGCACAACGAGCGAGATAAAAAATACTAGTCGTACGGCGTGGAGCGAGACGCACGATTGGAAAGTGTCGAAAATGGGTTAAAGATAAATTATCGTTGACACGCTGATAGAAACGAAATGAATATCTAATATGATTGTAGTGGTACTACTGACAGATGCAGTTTGGCGCAATGATAAGTGACAGCGAGGGATTTATTCCGGGATTAGACAAATATATTTTATTGAAATATTCCGAAATTCGTTGTGCTATAATACCGGTGTACGAATTCAGTAAAGGTAAAATATGTTTTGAAATCACCCTAAATTAATATAAAAATCCATTTTGACATCATATAATGGAAATAGTCCTGGATTGCATTATATAGGGACAAGCAAATACACGTGTCAACAATATTATTATCACTATTAAATGGCGTCGTTAAATTGCTTGATGAAGGTTTGCCCTAATTGTATCTATTTTTATCACTGCATCGTATTTATATATAATTAGTATCATGAGTACAATACGTAAATGAGTTTTAAAACTGACTTAATATTTACGATTGTTCAGTGCAAGGAAAGGTGGGTATGCGTTGCTACGGCGTCTTGCTTCTCAAGAAGGTGTGGTTGCGAGTTCAAATACCGCAAAAGGATTAAAGAAAGCCAACGATACATGGCATGATATCGGAGTCGATTGAACGATTGGCTGGCAATCACGCTTTATGAAAAACAATCTGTCAAAATAAATGATCGCGTTTTGGAGATGCTCTATATTGAGAGAAAACATGGTAAAATAAATAAACATCTGCTCTAGTGGACTTGGCACAAGTGTTTACAAAATATGAAAAAATATATATATGATAAAATTAAATCTAAATTAGTCAGTGTTGTCGGCTTGAAATAATAAGTTATGAATTATTAAAATCTTTGTCCGATTTCTTGAATATTAATCAATTATATCAAAGACTGGTCACATTTTATGCATAATAGTAGAAATTAAAACGTTAAAACACATCAAATGCCAACGCGATCAATATGCCAAGTCGTTTTAATGATTTATAAAAAGACGATAGAACATTGAAGAAAAGAAAACGTCACATTCGTCATTCACGAATCTTGCTCATTTTAGACTCAATTCTCTTGAGACCAGACCGGACGGGCTGACATAGAAAGTGTACCTAGAAAGTACAAAACTATTTTGAATAGCCCACTCGAAATTTGTTACACTGAGCGGCACGAAACAAGCTTACCTATTACACAACGAAAGCGAGGATTAATTTATTGTCATCGCTTGCAGTGAAATTGAACGTATCAACTGAATGTAGTCATACAATCTGTGAAGAGAGTTGGAGAGTTACGGTTCAGTCATAACACACGAGTCGATAAATCAGTGAACGATGATCAACGTTATAAATAATTAATTCTTATTTGAATTCTTACAATCAACTCTAATTCGAATAAACGAATTAGTGAACAATTATGGTCAGTAATGTTAAAAAACTTTTATCTGTATTAAGTATAAATAGTATACATTAGAATTATATTTGAAGGTACTATCAATGAGACACAAAGGTAAATATTGTAAATATCGTTTGCTAAAGGTGGATTGTAAAGAGATCCACAGTAACTTCTCCCTGATGTAGTTAATCGTGAAAAGCATTGTATTCCTGCCTTGTATCCAAATGTATCTATATTTAAAACAATCAGATTTTACGTAGCATTGTCGATCAAATCCCGTGACTTATATTATTGTAATTCATAAGTATTCATAGACATACGTGTTATCAACCGAACGACAATGGAAAACAAATACACGCACAAAATACTAAATATACAGATATATAAACTTATAATACAGCCGTCGAGTAATAGTTCGTGTGTTTTCCAGAGAAAAAAAAAAACAAAAAAACCGTCGTTGTCATATTCGTTAAATATTCGCGCATTTAATTGAATTGTAATTTTGTACTATATATTAATCATAAAAAAACATGAATATATTATTGAAGACTCATCATTAAAATGTGTACTAAAGTTATAATAGTAAGTGTACGGAGGCGACGTTATGATAACACTCGTATTTTGTACTGTATGTATTTTTATAATAACAGTTGATTTGAAATAATTTTGATATTTGATGTGTTACTGTATTTTAAATAATTGCATATTTAAAAGTATATCAAGTTCATTCATTAGAGAATTATATAGTATTAGATAATTCACTATGAAGATTTATCGTATATAACGTGTGCGCGTTTGTCTGAATTATTATTTTGTATGATGTTCTATAATGTTAAAAATAAAGTGCAAATTTGGATGTATAATGTAGAATATATTATGATTGAATCAAATAGTGACAACTGGCTCATCAATGTCACTTTGAAACGACTCCTTTCCCAAGTGTATCCGAAAGTCAAAATGTTTGCCGCTCCACGAAATGGCTACGATGAAAGACGCACAGAGGAGAAGGGAGTGAGAGGACCAGCGCAAGCGAAAGAGAAAGCAGAATATTACGAATTTCCAGTGACTGTTTATTATATATCACGGGCTTTTCACTTTGAAAGCAGCCGGAAGACGCTCTGATAATGAGATTGTGAAATGATCCCAAACGGGTATCAAACATTGGGTCTGACACGTGGGAAATTGGTACCCACAATACTATCCCGTTTCAGAAACAAAGGGTTATTGGATCATATCTGAAAATAAAAGGTTTTTCATACGTTGACAACTATTAGTTATCCCATTTCTCCCCTCATTTTAGTAATAAAAAATAAGTACCGTACTATTGTTATCAGCCTTCATTTATAGCTCGATAAAGGCCCTTCCAAACCGCCACAATCGTTTTTGTAGTATATTATAATTTGAATTCGATAAACCATCTCCGCTCAAATATCATGAGAAATGGTATGAACATATTTTTATATTGGCAAATGTCAATCAAGAATAATATTATTAAGACGTTTTCGCACACCTGGAGTGTATTTAATTCAATGGAGAAATGATATATAAATTAGAAGGTCTATTAAAAAGAAAAAAGGTTTAGGTATTTGAAGATTAAAAAATCAGAATTATATTAAGCGCGTATGCAAAGATAGAGAATCGTTCATTCTATAGAATTATCGATGACAGCGGATCACAAATGATTCGAAGAGTCTCATTGTCTTCAAACTGAATTAATTGAGTTGCAAACAAGACGAATCAGTCGAAAGTAGCGAGGGCATTGAAAAAACACTACGTAACAAGCGACGGCGGAAGAAGAGCAAACGAATAACAATTATTTATTAGAATGTACTTGCTGAAATTGTTTTGTGTTTTTTTTTGTTTTCAACATGGCCAGTCACAAAGCGGTAATAGTACTAATAGTCGAGTTTTCTAAATAACTCTCATTCGTGAACTTTCGCGGTGTGTTTTCATCGAGGCGGTGTTGTGTCGGGTTAATTGGTGAAAGCCCTCGCTTTTACTCTACGTAACTTAGTCTTGTATTATATTTTATCACTGTATACCCTGTGGCTTTGATGTAAAAATCTCAAACGAGGGATATAGTTGGTCGTTTCAGACAAGGCGAGCAATAAACTAACTCCACGAAGATTAATCAAGCATAAAGTCGATCGGGTTTATAATAGGCAATTTTTTATGGTTTGCATTATGGTAACACAAAAGAAAACAATTACAAGTGACTCGATTATGTCTATCTTTACAGAAAATAAACCCATAAAGAACGATTTCTTACTAGAAAATATAACAGAAGCTTGAAAACAACTAAAATAATGTTTATAAAATTCAAATTATAGAGAAATTAATCTAGCCATCATGACTAAGAGACTATGAATGTCCATAGTCCACTATAGAAATGTGCTTCTAAATGTTTATATAACATCTCTTGTAAACACGATGTACATACGTATTTTAAATATTGTTTTCTTAGTAAACATTATTTGAAATTAAAATCTATTAATAATTATAATATGTATTTATATGGTAATTCACAACAACAACAAAAAACTTCTAACAAATACATCAATGGTCATACTACACGACAAGATATCTACTATATGCATAATATAATAGACCTTAAAATAAAGGTATTTTGATAGTTGCTAACCGACTTGTTGGTTAATTATAAATGTGTAAAAAAATATGAATATTAATCCAATTTTGGGATCAATTGAGCACATGCCTAAAGAGCAAATTGCTAATACATTATGATGGTAATTATATACGTAATGAATATCAAAATATATACTAATAATATTACATTGGAAATGGTATTATGAATGGATATTGAAATTTAAAGCATTAATATGAATGTATAAATATTGTGAATAATTTACTTCAAAAACAAGCGGCTAGTATGGTAATTGTACTAATATTATAAAACGCGAGTTAGGAATATGTCGAAAAAATAACAATAAATAGGTCAGTTTTAACACAATTATCTGATACAGACATCGCAAGTAATTGAACTAATCTTCTATGACATGGTTCAAATAAATATAAGTTATTGAATCGCGAATAAAGTAACATAGATATCAATTACACGAATGCACCGATACTAACAATTATTATTTGAAATAATTATTTATTTAGGGAAAAATATATTAATTATTGCGCTGTTACTACGCGTGTTATCATGCTGATATTCAGTTTCGTTGAATAGTTCATTCTCAAGCCATATTTATTTCCATGATACTTCATATTTATTTTCAACGTAATCGTAACGGCTAAATCTCTGCATGATAATAAGCTTGTATTGAAAATATGAAATTAAACTATATTATAGTGACTGGGTTACGATTTAAATTGTGCCAGATTAGTTAGATATGATAATATTATCGACATACTATAAATAAAAGTAGGTCTCTTAAATTTATCACGTTATCAATACAATTGAGAGCAGACAAGATAGCTTTAATACCAATCCTACATTTATGACAATTTGCAAATTGTAATTATATGAGGGAATTAATTTAAAAAAAAAACTACATATTAACATATAGTAAAAATGTTATAAACTGATTGTTTGCTGTCCAGGTATGTATCGGTAAGACTCGAAGAGTTCTAGTTGAAGTGATGTGAGGTGTTGGTAACTCAAAAGAGTAATATTCAGTTTCATAGCTAAGGTTAAAAAATTACGACATTGACATAATGCTAGTGGTGAATACGGACAGTTGATACGCAATGAATTTAATTTTCTTGTTTAAAGTACTACCAAGGGATATTATATGTATTTATCAACGGCATTTTTGGTTTAAAAATAAATTATATAAAAGAAAATATTGTATTATTTTGTATTTCGCCAAATATACACATTACATGTAAGAATGTTGCATGTATGTATAACCTTTACTATTTAAGAATAATCTCTCATGATTGATTATGAGATTTATTTACAGAATATTAATACAGAGTGATTAATAATAAACGTTACATACATAGTAGTATTTTTAAGAGTTAGGTATGTAAATGAATATTTATACTTAGGATGGCTTAATAGAAACAAATCGCAATTATTCCGTTATATATTCTTACACAACCAATACTAATACTGATCTTAAAGAGGGCTATAGCTAAAGATAACTTGATGAGATCGATGAGATCAATTTAGGCAATAGACAATAGAGTTTATTCAAGTAATCAGGCAATTTATAATACTGACAAAATAAATATTCGACAAAAGTCTACATACAGAAAAATAGCACCAGACTCAGGCATTACTGATTTTAAATTATTATCGCAACTCGAATTTGACAAATTAGCATACAAGATTCTTATTGGACGACATTGAAATCAATGGTCAACAAGCACGGAGGCTTTTTTTTGCTTAAGCTTTACAAATATTTGGTAAAACATATCGATGGCCATAAGTTTGACAAAACGTATCATACGTTTGTTAAATTGTTCAGAAGGACCGAAAAAACGTATAATAAAATACGTATTATACATTAAATTAAAGTAAATTAAATCAATTTATGGCCACCGATATTCATGTTCCAAAGTACAAAAGAGTGTTTGATAACGATAGACAAAAACTTTTGAATATGTAGTGAAGAAAAGCTATTTCATAAAAGCTGAAATTTTATATGAGAAAAAAGAGTTTTAATACTTCTTTATAATGATTATTGTTGTGAAGAAAGCTTGTATCATACTATATAAGAATTGTTTTTGTATAAGAAATAAGATTCATTACTGTGTATTGATCGTTCTGAATCCATTTAAAATGCAGTATGGCACACACAATAAAGTTTTTTCTTTCGAATGTGCGTAGATTTTTAATGACGCGTCTATTCAATGAAGCGCTGAAATCGAAAACATATTTTCAGGTATAAAATGTATAATATAAAATAAGATCACGTTTCGCTGGGCCCACGACTTAAAAGGAGACAGACTGACGGGGTCACATTGACGAGAGACGCAGACGGCGCGGTGCATGCGATGCCGTCTGGGTGAACGCACGGGGTAACCACTGAGCCCTTAGTAATGCGTAGTTCTTTATGTACATTAAATAATACAATCACAATAAACGCCTACTGCTAATTAAACAAGTCGAAAAACATGATTTAGGAATAAAAACACCACACTTTATTTCTAGACGTTTTTAAAACGTTAATATAACCAGCAGCTCTTATATCCCTGCGTTTATAAAATGCACGTTTTAAAAATATTTATATGTTTAGGGTTCGGATTTATAAACGATATTATATTAAAGTTTCAGTATGAATGCAACGTTTATGATTGATTGAAGTAGTGAGTAACGAAAGGGTCAGTTGGTATAGATATGTATTGTTTCACAACTTAGTATCTTAAACGAGTGAGATAGGGACAGATATGCGTGTCAATTGCTGTCGGTGCGGGTAGTGTGCAGGTGCGGCAATGATTACACATTTTTTTCCAATTAATAGGCAATAGTCTATCTCGTCTTCATATTAAATTTAAAAAAAAATAGTCGTTTACTGATGCTGCATGAAATACATAGTAAACAACGGCAGAGAAATATGATTTAGATGTTGGACACCGAAACTGACAAGTTTCAAACTCGTGCCAATTAAATTACGTATACCAACTATTAAAATGTAGTTTTTACTGAAAACGTGTTAACTAAAGAGAACTTTGCGAAAAAACAAAATAATTCATAATACACCGAAAAATAATAGGTTAGTCTTGTATATTTAATTAAAAGGAAAAATAGTATATTAATTAAAAGCAAAATACTACTGTTACGAGATGTGTAATGATGAAAAACAAATATAGACATATGTAATATTATATAAACGACGATTATTAAATATTTTCTCTTATATGATTGTATTTATTTGTTTTTACGCTTTGAAGAATTTTAAGTATATCTACATGATACATGAAAATATATTGATACAATAGGATTTGATTTATATCTAATATCGGGATTTAAAGTAGCAATTTCTAGTACCAAGCTATTCATATTCGGACACTGAAACAAAAATGCTGAATACTACAATAAAGACAAACACAAACGTGCTGTGTAGCTACCTAATTAAAAAGAAATAAATTTTCTTCAAATTTGCGAAGATGATTCACAAAGGCAGACAGACAAATTGTATAAATAATAAATCACCTTGACGCATTAGCAAAAGAAAAATAATTCAAATATTTATCAAAAAAAAAAAAATTCGAATTGAAGAACGGTTTGAACAGGTGGTCGCCCTATCGGCAAGGACGATGCGGTTATTTCAGTCGATATCGTCGAAGAGAAGGTCGCCTGGGAGTTATTCAGATATAAACTGCAACATTGTTTTCATAACAATTTTTAAATGACACCCATACCCTTTAGTTTATTTATGTACTGATGATACGTTTGAAAATAAATTGGTTTTTTCGCCTGTTCAAATAAGTCATAACATTAATAAATAATGTAGATATAATTAATGCTCCAGTCTAGAGAAAAAGTGTTTTAAAAGAACTGACTGATATCGCATTTGAACAAAGTTCAATAAAAAAAAATGTCAATTAATACGCCATTCTCAATGGTATAAGTATACAAATACGCAAAAAATCCCTGGGTTGTAAACCCATTTTTAAACAATGGCATATTGAAGAACTTGTATGATTCAATCATATATTAATTCCATCAAATATCTCAATTTAATTGGCAGGATAGATCGAATACACGATTATACAAGGAATTGGACAATGGAAAAGTAGATGATTATATGTATTTGATTGAAGTCATCGAATATGTAAATATATACAGAATGGTATTGAAATAAACATTTATTTTATAAAAAATATTTGACGTTGGAATATAAAGAAAAATATCTATCGACACAAATTAATAAGTAAATAAAATTTAGATGATATTTTTTATATATATATATATGGAATAATATTGCAATAATATATACAGAAATCTAGTGAAATAAATAAGTTTTTACACTGCGTAAAATTTAACATTTAATTACTGGGGAAGATATTTACACTGTGAAGATCCATATGCGCCACGCCACTTTAGTAGATATGATAAAAAATTATGATACGAATGCTAGAGCTATTTTAAACAATTCGTTCGAGGAATATTTATTTGGATGGTATAATTCACTGTTGCCCTTTTTTATAGAAATGCCTAATCTAAATTAATTTAAAAATTGAATTGTAAAAACGTAATTCTATTGATATTATGTATTTTTCATTATTTTTTTTATCACACCGTTTGGAAGCCACTGCACCACAGTAAAAAAACAGAGGATTAAAAAAATACACAAATTTGTACATTTTTTGTTTTATGAAGAGGATTTTAAAATGAGATATTGCAGTTCAGTTGGTATATATTATATTATTTTCGTTCACTTTGCAACTGGGCGAGTGCGTCACAAACTCGGCCGAAATGAAATTCAGGCAACTCTCCGAATTTGTCATACAAAGGTATGTGAATATTTGCTTATTAACGATATTTACTCGCATACATTGTGCGTGAAACGAATTTTCATTTTAATTATAATATGCTCGCACGGTATTTTATTAATGAGGTTAATATGCTCCGTTGTTGAAGACAATATTATTATTTAGTAGCCATATCAGTAAAGATCAACAGAATTTACAAACTGGGACAAATCCATATAAAAAATATTACTCAAATGAAAATTTCTACAAAGGAACCACGTAAACTACGAGAAAACCTCAATATGGGAATGAAGGTGTTGAATTAAAAATAATGTAGTATGGTAAAATTGTGCAACATAGCTCTTTTTATTATATTTTATTAATAATTCTTAAAAGATATCGGATTTTTATGACCTAAATGGTATAAGATGTTTTAAGGGACAGCTGTCTTAATCCACGTAAATATACACACTTTCTCAGTTTGCAGACTAGACTATTAACTTCTGTCGATAGTTATTTCGGGTTTACACCATCAACCAAATATTTAAGCAATATTCATTTCAATGTAATTATTCTACCGTTGTTATATGTATACACTGGAAAAGATTGCAAGTAACTGTATAGATATAACGAGTCTCAAATAAATCATGATGCCAAATAGGATTTCATAAATATGCCAAAATAAGATAACATATGCAATTTTTCATCGTACAAATTGGCTACTCAAGAACAGTGTATAGATAAGCACGTTTTTGTAATTATATTAGCTGAATATAAACACGTTATATGCTATCTAACATAAGTTGTAATAATATTTATTCAACATTAAGAAATGATGCAAAATAGGAATATATAAATTAATGACGCGAATATAAATAAATAAAAATAGTAACCTTATTTATTATTAAAAAGTATACTATTGTTGATTGTGGAGTAATACGATAAACACATAAAAAATACGGACATATAAAATTCTTCAGGAGGTCGTCGAAAATATCTCGCGTGGAGCCAAATTGTCCATACCTGAAATAGATGGCACTACCAAAAGAACATGAAATCGCGAATTTGTTTACAAATGTCAAATAGTTTTGAATTTCAAATATTAAGATGCCAAAAAGTGTAGTGTATTTGGTACTTTATGGTTAACTGAAAGTAACAAAACTTTTATCGAATTCGAGACCCGCGCCTGGTACCAACTTGTATCCAAAACAATGCCGACACGACTTTGGATTAGAAATTTGACAGTCGAGTCATTTCTGTTACATTCGTAAGGAGAGTGAACCGACTGTCGTGATTCCATGCTATTAATTTCGAGCGCTCAGAATGGGGACATATCGAAAATAAAACGTATCTTTGCCCTCTATGTTATTCTTTGGATGGACGTGTAAAATGATAACGCGACAGTCTACAACAGTTGTTCTTAACCATTTCGAGATCAGGGAAAACTTTTGGTAGTAAAAAAAAATCCCAAATAAAAAAATCTTTGATACACTTAACAAAAGCAGTTTCAGCCGAATCGAATACATTGATAACAACATAAATTAAATCGTAATATATACTATGTCACTCAGACGATTGGTAAGCGCGCGTGTTTCGGCGAAGAAGGTAATGGGTTCAAATCTCGCAATTATGCAGAATATCTAGCGGAAAAAACGGTCCTGGTGAACAACATCCGTCAAAATTTATAATATTGCGAAGATTCATTTATTCTATTTTTGGAGAGTATAAATAATTATTTTTTAAATATATATACTATGTTCGCTCCCAACATGGAGCATATGGATCTACATAATATATCCACTCCGAAAGAGGAGTATGGGGATCTCCGCAATGTGAAGACGTTATGACAGATTATTTTTCACGAGAATTGTTTGTCAGACAATTACTGAACCCAATGGTGGATGTCCTGCATTTTCGGATTTTTAAAATCCGACAGATGGGGAATCGGACGGATAAATACATAGTGCATGAATTTTAGAACAATATTCGTTTAAGAACTAAACGAAATACAGCTTTCACTTATACATCAAAACGATGTTTCTTAACGTTTTTTGAAATCACGCATTATACAGAAAAAAATGTGCGTTACTAAAGCCACAAAACTATTTTCGGTCTAGACAAAGAAAGTGTAAAAAGTTTACGGAAAAAAAGGGTTCGGGAAATAACGGTTGAGAGCCACTGGTTTATAATAATTTTAGTACAATTTAAGAAACGACAAAAAAAACGTTTAATTCTTATTCAATTCATACGGCGAATGGTAAAAATTACGTGATTACGTGATTTTTTACAGGTTGAGGATTGACATTTTTATTGTTTTTTAACATTTCCGTCTAAAGTATGTGGGTTTGAATAGTGATGAGATTTTCCTTGGTATATAATTTTTCACGAGGTCACAATGTCAGACAATTCGTTGGGAATCACGTGCCGCTTTAAGATATACATACAGAACGTGTTTTATTTTATCTATGGGACTTCAACCCGCGACTTGATTTTCCGAGCGATGTGCCAACCAACACTTACCTACTCTGCACACAAAACAATAATACATTTTTAAACCAGCAAGCTTCACTAAGCTGTTGGGGTCTATCAAGCTATAAGATTGTCATTATTAAGAGTCTTATTATTTGTTGGCGTCATATGGTGAGCGTGCTGATCTCTTCATATAATTGTTCAAAAATACTTGCGTGGAAACCTTCTCAAATCTTGGGTAGTTAATATTATCCCCTAGAACACGAAACATTGCCGTCGAATGATATTTCCGTTTTCGATATCAGATCTCCGGGAAATGCCTTGATAATAAAGGGCGTAAAGACGAAAAGGGTGAGCAGATAATTAGAATATATTTTTTTCTTCATGTTATGTATTTGAATAAATAAAAAGATATATTTGATAGATACATCGCTTACTACACGTGGATCGTAACGGTTTTGATTACAGAATCAAGTAGCAAACATAAGATCTGCAAATAAGCACTGCTGTAAATTTTATTCTTCCGCATAGTGATTGAAGGTGAAACAATAGCGTGAGGTTAACATTATATTAAAACATAACTGCTATCATGAAAAACAAAATGTCTCCGCTGAGCGAACATTGCTTATAAAAATATGACCTTACATAAAAATATAAAATAAAATTGTGCTAATCTTTTTAAAAATATTATTTATAAATTTTTACGACTTATTGCAGAAACTAATTATGCAACACAATTTAAATCAGTTTTTACTCTCAAATAATCATGTGTTTAATTTTGCATTACGAATGTGTATTTTAAATATGGTAATTATTAGAATTAGAAACATAATATATACATATTCTGAATTATTTAAAACTGGTTAACTTCCATATGAGAGATCACTGTTAGCGACCCGGGTTTCGCCTTTCGGCATCTT
>JAGVSQ010001098.1:3325-31675 GCA_022683975.1 Rhyacophila evoluta | reverse complement strand
AACCGTACAGGTGGGAGGCCCCCGCCATCCCTGCTGGAAAAATTGACAACATCTGTAATCTAGTCTAAATCTAGTCGTTTCACCCTAGACTATTATTAATTATACCATACATATTATATCTTTCTGAACGCTTTCAAATTCATTTGTATAAGAACGAAACAAGAGCGGTCCTCAATATGTATATGATTACGGCATAGTAAGACGCAGATAGATCCTAAACCACATCGAATGGCGGTAAAGTTAGTAGGCTATTTTAATAATAGTGATAATGACAACAGACCCTAAAGGTCCACAAAAGTGCCATCTGTACCACAATAAAGCCTCTCTGCGGAGGTTGGTTGACGAGTCGCAAACAGAACGGTCTGGTGCCCTTAGCAGACATGCATGTGCCGGAGTCGGTGGCGATTGTTCCCAGTCGACCACACTATTATTTCCATGACATATCTATTGTTCTATTTATTTATCCTCCGTAAAGAATGTGTCACATTATGACTATATAGCACTAACAGTAATACTTTTGTTTATGTGTAAAACACACAGTAAAATATTTACACTGAAATTTTCGGTTTCAAACTCTTGAGTACTGAGCAACGATATTACGTTTGAAACAAACCAATCTCTCAAGTACTTCAGCTGGGAAGTCTTACGTTCTTAAGATGCTCGTTCTAATTACCTTTGAGTGATTTATTGAAACACTTTGCGACGACTTATTGTTTCATGTTGTTTTAAACTTACGTATAGTTTTTAATTGTACATTACAATCTATTATACATTGAACATGAAGATATTAAAAATACAAACGAACATGAATTTTCATAAATAAGCTTTGTTTAATAATATTTTCAATTTACTACACCGTAATGAAAGTATTTTATTAGGTTTTATTATATAAATATAGCATATTGATATCATGTGATAGGCGTATATTTAATGATAGAAATATTGTGGGAATAATCCTGGTCATTTTGAGTATATAGTCCATTTGTAATAATTACACTAATTATTAGCAGTAGTAATTGATTTTTTGGTGACTAGTGGTAAAGTTGATTCTTAAATAATAGATTATAAAACCGTATTATATCGTAAGAACTGGAACACTATTTCATTGTATAGTTTGTGAAACAACCTGTATTTGTTTGTTTTGAATATTTTGAATTCTAAGAATGTTACATGTGTCTATCTATAGGTTTACTATACATTATTATTAAACCTACTCAAATCGCCTTCACGCTGTGAAATATCTGAGTAATAATATTTCCAATGTTGAATCAATAGATTTCCATTTGAAATAACTTTCACTTACTGAGTAACACTGTAGATAGAGTTATATAGGATTTCGAGAAGATAAATTTGACTGAAAAGTTTCATTCAGTTTGTTGGAAACACATTTATTCTAGTTTAAGTTCCTTTAGAGAAGCACTTACGGGATTCTGTTCTCACTAGGGTTTAAAACGATTGTGATTCTGAATATTAAGCATATAAAAGCTTCATGTAAACGAATTGGATTTTCAGTGTTATATTCGTGAAATATAAATAAAAATGTATTTTTTGCTGAAAGTTTGGTGTACTTTATGAGACGTTATAATATCATCAATAACAAGCAGAAAGAAAAGATTTAAGAAAGGAAGAAAATTTATCTAAACAGTTGAGTTGGCGTCCTGAAACTAAGTTAGATAACCTTATTCAGGTTAGTCATGAAGAAGACAAAAATAGCAAAAAGAGGTCACCGAAAATATGATAGATGATGAAATTTTTATAAAATTTACATAAGAAAAGTTTATCAAAGATACAATCTTGTAATAAAACCCTACTTTGTTAAAACTTATTTTTGTATAGCAAGATCGGTATGGTAGATCAAAAATTTTAATTCATGTTTTTACAGCCGAATCTTGTCTAAAAGTGTTCAAAGTATTTGAAGAGAAATAAAACACTACATTGTTTCATGAAAATTGACAGTAGATTGTAGAAATTATTTTACTGAAGATAAAGTTAATACCATTTATGAATAAAAATATGTAATGCTTAGATACATAATTGTAGATTTGACACCTAACCCAGGTTATTTAAAAATAATTGATTTAAAAGTAAATGATTTATACAAAATATTCCTGATAACTTACATATTATGTTATAGATTTATAAACAATATACGTTACAATAAATTATCATAGAAAAATAGTTATAGTAAAAGATATGTGTTAAGCAACTAAATATTACTTATAATAATTTCGGTAGCCGAAAAGTTAACGTGAGCGCTTCGGAGCCGAAAATTTTGGATTCGATTCCCAGAACTGCTGCCTTTGAAAAATCGAACGTAGCAGAACTGGATAAGCAAAGCCTGGCTGAAGAATTGGCTAATAATGAAAAAATAACAGAAAAAATCTGTCAACTGTCTTGATATTATGCTGTTTTTCTGGAGTGGCTATCTTCACACTGTTGAGATTCATATGTTCCCCTTTCAGATCAGATAGAGCGAAAAAAAAACAAAATCAAATCTATAGTACGATGCATTTCATCTCAAAATATTATATATATTTGAATTATTTAATTTTCCTATATCAACCAGAGATACAAAACGAAATTGTAAATTTTAGTAATAATTTATCTCATTTTCAAAATATTTTTTCTCAAAATGTGAAAATTCCTGATCGATTAATTATTACAGCTGGTTTTACAAGCACAATATTATTACTGATATCTCTATGGATGGCTGGAATAGATCTGGCGAATTCTGTTCTTTTCAGTGGAATGGTACAAAAGACGTTTTTCTTTTTTAAGAAGACTAATTATATCAAGTAAAGTAATTTGATGTACATTAACTAAATGACAGCATTATCAGTATCTCGCAATCAAATAATAATAATAACACTGGCACGAAATGAAATACGAGCATCAGAATTCCAAGAAACATTTTCAGAAAAAATATAGTTATTAGGTAATTTATCGCGGCGCTGTGGTACGTTATAGAATGAAAAGTAGTAGGTATAATTTAATCAAAAGTTGTAGAGACGCCATGTTTCATTAGTGATCATCATGAGTCATTCTCATTGAGCTTCAAGATGAAAGCTTTATGTTACCACAAAGGGATTGCGCACAAAAACAGCAAACTATGTTATTAGGGCAAGTCGGTTATGTTAGAATGTGGTTTATATCAAAACTTGTATCCTCTATTTACTAATAGATACAATATAATCAGTAATAAGATTAAATTAGATATTTTAAGTTTCAAGCATCATATTAAAATTATTTATAAAGACGAAAATTACTGTTAATTTGGTAATTATAAGATAGGGAAGATATATATTTTAGTTTTTAATACGTTGTGTACTCGAGACAAACCCAATAAAAAGCTTTTTTTTACCACGTTTGCCCCGCAAAGAGAGAATGTAAAGCATCTGGGTGAAGATGTGTCTTCAAGAAAAGATACGAATCTTCGCAATCTGAAGAAATGTCTATACATATTTTTTTTGAGAAGGTTGTCAATTATTCGCTCAATCCATTAAGCATTCAGTTCTACACACTGATTTTTTTTCAAATCTAGCAGTTGTGGGATTCAATCCGCATTTTTCGGCTCCAAAGCACGTCCACTAAATTCTCGAATAATAAAGAGCTTTTTTATACCATATTCGCTCCCTAAAGCGGAGCATATGGAACTCTGCAATGTGAAGACATACCGGAGAGCGTAGTTGGTAGAGGGAATAAAGAGCTTAGTATTATATAAACTTATTATAATTATTATATTATGTTAAGTTCAGCTGAGGAGTACTCCTAAAAAGTTAAGTTATATTTATAATTCGAATAACATAATGGTTTTTTATAAATGCATGCTAAGAATATTGTATCGATATTTAATTATTTTGAAATCATCTGAGTAAGTATTAGAATTATATTATTAAAAATATTAGGATTTAAAAAATCAGAATATTGTATTTAAGACCCGAAAAGGGTTAAATGCCGTAAGCTTTGCCCATTGATAATAAAATTTCAATGATGCTTAAGTTTTTATGAAACGAAGAGAATTTAAGGAAAAAGGTAGGTATTAATAAATCGATAGCGGTAAGTAGGTAGTTTGATTGGCGAAGAGCGTATTTGTATAGAAAATAATAGGGATTTATTATACGAGGAAAATAAATAAGGAATTTAATATAATCTCATTAAAATGCCATCAAATTAAATTTTGTTAAGTTGTTATCGTAACAAGGATCGTCAAGTTTTTTTGTTTAGCGAACAAGAGGTTGTCTTAAACAGACTCATTATATTTATTATATCGACAGATAAATTATAAAATATTTTTACACCCACTATTTATTACAACAAAAGCTATAATCTGGAAAATAAATATCCAACCAACAATTTATTGCCGGGTATAAAATGGACAAATCTTTTAGAAATAAAACCAGGATAATTTACCGTATTCAGTATTATATAGAACCATACAAAAAACGCAAAAATATTTTTATTGTATTTTGTAATTTGTAAAAAATAATATTAAATAATTATCGGAAGCAATAAATTGTTACTAAAATAGCCTAATTTAAATTGTAGCTAATGAAAGTTAAGCATTGTAACTATAATGAAAAAATGTTTTTTTAAAGCTTCTATTTATATTATGATGTAATATATTATCCTTTATAAAACATATAGGTATAATGAATGTCGGCTTAAGTGCCACAAATCTTTCGTAATTTTAATAGAAATATCAAAAAAGTGTCACGATTATTTTGAAATACTGCTCCAATTCGGAAAATATGGTAGTTATATATCCCTAATTCTCATCGCCTAAGGGATTATTGGATTTATTATGCAACATAGGATTATAAAGGTGAGCACAATATTTGTTAATAATCTTGAGATGCTAATTCAAAGGAATTTTCATCTTATGGTTCGGAGAGAGGAGAGATTCTAAGGTTCAAAAGATTTAAAAATTTGTACACGTTTTTGCGAGGAAAATTTTTTACCGGATTTAATTAAATCCGGGTAATAAACCTTGAAAATTTGTGAAAAAAGTTTTCGTCTTGTAAAGGAAGCGATTAGGATTTTTCTTAGTAAGGTGAAGTAATTTAATGAATTATTTTAGTCGCTAGCCAATAGGTTACTTTTAAACTCGGAAATAATCCTCGATACACAATACAACAAAGAAATAATTATTTAAAAGCTTTGAAAAATACTGTATATTCTTTGCCTTGTTCAGTCAAATTCATTGCCACCGGTATCCATGTTAATTACAAATTTATGACATCATACGGTAACTACCACATTACCACTTTAAATTAGATATTTAGCAGCTTTTATAGTCTCCCCGGTTAGCGTAGTTGGCAGAGTGCGTGCCTAGCAATCCAGGCAATGCGGGTTCGATTCCCCATTTGTCGGATTTTAGAATTCTGAAAATACAGGACTGGGTGCCCATTAGGTTGAGCGATTGTCTGAAAAACGATTCTCGTAAAAAATAGTCTGTCAAGACGTCTTCACATTGCGAAAATCCATATATTCTACTTTCGGAGTGGATTCCTTCACACTGATTAGATTCATATGCTCCATGTTGGGAGGCGAACATGGTATAAAAAACAACAAAATTGACTGAAGGATCTTAAAAGTGTTTGAGCTAATTGAGTCTGGTCTATTGTGGCATACGTTTTATGGTTGTAAAATCATATATGATACATGGAGATATTTCTTATTCATGTATTTGATGCATATAATTATGAGTATTGCTATCATAGACAATAATGCAAATTGAAGTTTATAAATAAAGGCCACGATTAAAGTATTCAAAATATAAATAAATACTATGCAATATGTGAGAGGAAAAATCAATAAATTATACGTTACGTAATATATGGACCTATAAAAAAGAGATTGCATTTCGAAAAAATGTAAACAAATCACGCATGTGGAACAGACTGCGAAATTACTTTGTTTTACGGCATCCTACAAATAATAAAATGTTTCAGAAATGTTCTTTTACGATTGACATGACGGCCGGTAGATATTTATGCCCCATTTAATCACCAAATACAATCCGAATGTTACTATTTAGTGATGATCAAAATGCTTTTAAGGCGTCATATTCTTATAGGCTAAAACGAACGAAATATGCACAGTGAAAATTCAAAGTAAACCATAAATTCAAGCAACGTTGTTAAATTGAATTAAAAAAAACATAAAATATTCAAAAATCTTATACGTGGAATACATAGTAAATTTTTACTTGCGTTGAATTATATTATTAATATTATATGCTCCATCAAAGAGTAAGAGTAATTGGAAATAAATATTAGTGATATAATTTATTGGAATGTTTGTACACTGATACGTGATTATTCACGGTAATAATTATATTCTCGCCGTTTCTCGGAACGAATGCTTAATTAAATTTCTTGAATACATTTTTCTAACACGGGACACATACCCTGTCGCCCAACTATTTGTGGCGTACATGCCGATGTAAATCGTATTGCCAGCATTGTACCTTTATGTTGATTCTAATGGTGTTTTAAGATTTACCCTTTCTTTACACCAATTTAATATTATAGTGAGCCTTGTATTACGTATTTGATATGTGTATCACTGGCATGGTGATAATTATTTTTATGCAAAAAATTGTCTTTCTATTTTTCAAATATGGCGATGTTTTTTAACGACAGATTATTTATGTCTTTAGACAGCATTGTAGTTTTCTTTATGTTTTTTCAATAAATAAAAACCATTACTTTTTTAATATTCAAGGATTTCCAAATAACATTAAGCAATATATCTGAAATATAAGCTTTAATCATGCCATTAAATGTTAAAATAATATATACAGTCCTTCTCTCAAAATATTGAATTAAAGTCACAATATGCCATTCCTACAGTAATGAATTGGAATAAAGGGTGTTCAATAAAAAGAAGCCTACTCACGTAAGAAACGGTGTGTCTCATTTTCCGACAACCTGTTTTATAATTTAATGTTTGATACGTTTCTGTAATGAAACATTTCACTATTTAGCATATTTTAACATAATTTATCGTTTTATATGCCCTTTAAGCGGCCGCCATCATGGCAATTGCGAGTCAAAATTCGTCTCACGTACTCTGGATTCACTTCAAAAGAAGATATTGCCTGCAGGTCACGACTCCGGCGACAATCTTAACATTTCAATATATCAGAAAACATCTCGAACGGTTGAATTTTATAATCATGCAAATTGTTTTAATGATATGATAATAGATAATTAGTAATTCTTTAATCTCTTTTGCTGTTTTATACACCATGATGGGAGAAAAGCGGCTTAATCGTTTTAATTCTCACAAGGTGGTCGTACATTTAATTTTAAAATAATATAGCAAAACTAATTTTATATCTAACACACCCTTTAACGAAAAGTTTATTCAACGAACATAATACACATTTCTAAAATTTGCTTTCCTTTTTTCAATATGTACAACTCTGTCGCCAATTCAATTGTCTTCCCTTGAACGCATAGTATTTATAGAACGTGTATCATGTAGAATATTTAAAAATAAATATTATGACATATTGCTCAAAGATATTCTAATAAATTTAACCCATGTAAATTAATAAAAATATTCCATAACAGAGATTTCAAAGATTACGTATCTGAAACATTTTTTTACGTATAAAGGTATTTTCGTATTTTTTTGATATTAAATAATTTAAATGAAAATATGTGAGTTCACTATGCTTGTCTTAAATGATTATTTGTAGATTGAGCCAGCCATAATGTAAACCATTATGTGGCTTGTGTTTGAGCTAGCGAATCGTGCAGTTCTTTCCCCAGGGAAAGAAAATGATTAGCAAGTAGGAAACCGATTTAGTCCAGGTATTAGAATATATTAAAAGCAAACTAAAACTTTCTCATATTTATTCAAAAAATCTTGAAGATCAAAGAACTATTCACATGTTATTTTTTTACGGCGATGTGACGATCCGCTAGGCCTATATCTAACATCCAAATATTTTAACAAAATATGTTAATATGAGTACAGCTACGAGTTAAGAGCATATATTTATAACATAGGGTTCAGAGTGATTCACAAGCGGTCGCGCTAGCCCTTGAACCATTGTGGGCGACGTATAATAACATTATGAAAATGTAATGTAGATTAGGATTATGCCTTGTTATAAGAACGTACTAGCAAGATAATAGGAAAATGTAGATGATTATATTACTCCTGTAAATATATACAATATAATGCATAAAACATTAAGCACGCCGATTAAATTTATCGTTTGAAGACGTTTATCGTATCAAATAATCTCTATGGAAGGCTTCTGACATTTTGCCATTATGTTGGAAAGCCCCCTGCATAAAACTAACGTTTGTGATAAATCTAGTAGTAACGCTAAGGTTCATACCCCGAAGGCTTTCTTGGCGTTCATGCAATGTTTCAATTCCACAGGATTAACAATATTTTATTACCAGCGGTTTCGGATGCGCAACTGGATGAGACCGAAACTAAAATGTTCACGAAAAATCCCCCCAGTACCAGACAACGCAAATAGTAATCAAAGTGATAAAGACACTCAAAATGTAATATTATCTAATTGGCTGATAAAATGAATATTTTAATTGGATCGTGTAAAATTTAATTTAGCTAAATCGACCATCAAAAGGAGAGTATATGTACACTTTTTTGTATAATAACGATAGTTGATTTATCAGAATGTGCACGTAGCTATTTATTAGCACGTAAATATTTAAACATTTGGAACAGATGTGATGTGATGTGATAATTTCAAAAGTGAAAGTGAAAAAAATATTTCAAATACAATTAAGTTGCGTTCGCATTATATGAATGAATATAAAATATGAATTATCGATTATATAAAGATTCTAAAAAGAAAACTATTATTAACTTTAAACAAAAGATTAAATATTATTTCGAGTTCAAATAAATGAATTGAGAAAGGGATGTTTATGTTAAAAAAATTGTTTTTTTAAGGATTTTGTTTAGCAAAGCCGTGCTCTGAAACACACTTATTGAATAAGTCAGTTTAAGCTTTCTAATTGAACAAAGCTTAGTCGTATTTCGTATAATATGAGATATCTATTTTTAAAAATGACAAGTGAATCATAAACAGAAATTGATTTGATTAGTGTACAAATAAAACATCTTTTTATTTTTAATCGCGTAATAGAAATATATTTCTTAAAATTATTTTACACACAAAACCTTTGAATAATAACAATAAAAAAATATGACAAATTATCTCATAAAATATTCAGCTACATTTATGTAGTTCGAGAATTTTAGCATCTCATTTATAAGAATATTTCAACACATCACTCGATAGTGGCAATATTATGGACAGGAGATGAGAACAATTATTAGGTATATAAGATTTATGGATCCAAATGCGTAACGTATATAAATAGTTATTAAAAAATGAGTACAAACCTTCCTGAGATTTGAATTTTCAATAATTGGTAGTTTGATACTTTAGAGCAGTAAAACCTGATTTGTTTTGAACCATTTCAACATTATTATATTTAAGTCTGTAAGTATTATCAAATGCCACTGTAGCTTATCGTGTAATAAAATGAATTATAGTATTTTTAACTAGTAAAGTCTAAAAAAACTACCTCAGAGCTAGTTAAATAGACTGATATTTTTTGTTCACACATTTATGAATATTAAAGCTTAATAAAACAATTTTTAAAAATAAAGAAATATACTGATCAAGAACTACCGGTGATTTATCCCCTATAGATATTTTTTTTTACTTCGTACAAAAATAATTTGTTTTCTTCGGATACTGTGTTACGAAAATAATTGAAAATTTGTAGTGTGTACTTAGAAATTAATTTAAATTCTGAAGTATGTTAAAAAAATCTTTGAAAGATATACTGGCGGACATAACAAATTTTATGTTGTTTATATGATTTTCTAGCTGTAAAAAAATGTTAGAAGCAAACAAAATAATGATTCTTAGTACTAATTCACAAGCAAAATCAAATTAATACAGTTCAGTATTTTATATTTGACGTATTTTTCACTATCACATTTGCTTATATTTGTGTGGAACTTATCAAAAATTGACCTTCACCCTATAAAATCTGCGTAATACTATTATAATATTATATTATATTACATACACGAACATTTGATAAGCGAAGATTTTTTGTCAAATTATCTAGTATATGACGTTATTGCTTCAATAAGAATTTATTGGGTAGCATTCAATATTATAGTTAACAAAAATGATTTTTTGATAGTCATTTAAACTGTGATATCTATATTATTATGTCCGCTCCGAAAGTGGAGAATATGGATCGATTAAGTGTGAAG
This sequence comes from Rhyacophila evoluta, assembly GCA_022683975.1. Classification (NCBI taxonomy): domain Eukaryota; kingdom Metazoa; phylum Arthropoda; class Insecta; order Trichoptera; family Rhyacophilidae; genus Rhyacophila; species Rhyacophila evoluta. The sequence continues at coordinate 21,382 of JAGVSQ010001098.1, read as the reverse complement.
CTGTTCGCTCCGAAGATAGAGTAAATGATTATCCACAATATGAAGACATGAGTTCGCAGATTATTTTTCATGAGAATTGATTTTCAGACAGTTGCTCAACCCAATAAGCACCCAGTAATGCATTTTTTGATTTTTAAAATCTGACAGATTGAACTCGTATCGCTAAGTATGCACGCTAACCTCTACAGTACCAGAGACCCATTGGTATTACCATTGGTAAAGAAAATGTTAATTATCATTAGATCTAATTAATTATATCTATAGATTACTCTAATATTATAAGATAAAACATAATTTATACTTCAGTTTTTTCAGAAAATAGACGAAAAAATAGAATGGTATTGGTAATACATCAAATTCTTCTGATTCTAATAGTAAGAATTAAAAAACCATTTATCGGATCTAATCGACACACTGCCATTAATGTTGCGGAATGGGTTTAGCGTGCTGGTTTAAGCATTGGCCACTCTGGCCAGAAGAGAGGAAGATGAAAAATCGATTCAGTTCTTACGCAGCAATTTGAGCATGCAACCTTCCACCGCTGGGCAAATTCGCGGCGAAAAGATTTATTTTGGAGGGGTCGGTTCATCCCATACATCAATATGTTTAATTGAAAAAAGCTCCAGTCGATTTTTTTGTCGATGGGCAATAAAAGTTTTACTATGGCCGGCCGTTTTGTTTGCACTGAACGCGTCTGGGTTCAATTAATTACTATGAACTTAGAATGGAAAGTAACCATTTTCTGTTTTATTATCGGCAGGTGAGCATTCGAGTATTAAGCACCAATTTCTTTATCGAGTACGGTTGCTTGGCTACCAATCTCTGTTAGTTTGACCTTACGAAATTCCATTGCGAAATTCCAATCCAATTTCTTGGATATGTTCCCATATATCAATTGGAAAAATATCTCGAAAAGTATATTTAATAATCAGTCAGCCAGGTGATCACTTTCACATTGTTTAGATCTTAAAAAGATGGAATTTACTTCATAAAAATGCAATGTTTGAATGGCGGTGAGTAGGATTCTTTTCGTGGGGCATGCCATATAATGATAACTGAATATAAAAATTACGTCAATTCTTCTGTCAGACAACATGATAAATCTTGAGGTGTTAGTCCTGGATTCAAGACTGTGTAGTGTGCTCCACATTCTTTAAGTTGCAGTATACTTTTGCATACATATGTCATGACTTTGGGATATTAAAATGAGAATATTCCAAAAGGATATACCAAAAAAATTGTTATACTGCTATAATTTTAACAACGCTATTAAGAGATTAGAACAAAGTCCGTTTTATACGATATTTCATAAGAAAGTAGAGTAAATTCGTAATGCTGATTGATGGAACAGAACTTTATCAACCAATTACTGTAATCAACTTTGTATTCGGATGCTTATTAAAATAATTCGTATGTTTGTCAAATGAGAAAGTAGTAAGTATAAAATAGCTTTCAGATTATGATGTATTTGATTCATCTCCAATATTTTCCTCGAATTGCTATTTTTTATGCCGCTTATACACGTCAGTAATAACCAGCAGCATTGATTCAAGTACACATTAATTTAATTCACCTGTTCTCAAGTATTTGTATACAATGGATTGCTCATTTCTATTATGAACGAGAAAAAATCAATTACGTACATTATATCACAATAAATGTGTAGAAAATATTGTTCAAATATATTTGGTGACGAAATTCAGCAGTATACATAACTATATTGTAAAATATGTATTTTAAAACTGAGCAGTAATAAAATAGTGTTGAAGAATGAATAAAAAGGCCTGTAGAAATTAGCACAGTTGTGCAAGATTTTGATCTAAAATATAGAATCACTTATAATTTTCATATTGATTACTTAATTAACTTAGTAAGTATTTTTTAGTATTTTTACATTAATTAAAACATTTGGACATCAAATTCTCGTAAACTATTGATTGATTGAATATTGAATGCGGTTGGCCGAGCGGTTAATACAGATGAAATATTAATTTTTATTTATTTGCTTGAATTTTTAGATTTAGATTATTTTATGGCTGAAGTAAATAATTGTATAAGATGTATGAAAAAGAATTTATAAATTGCTAATTAGATAAGAATAATGTGTGTAATAAATATCGTTTTGTATAATAATGCGGTAGATAATCACAAGTTTTCGAACATACTAAAAATATCCAATCATGATTATATTTTAGTCTAATTAAAAAAAAAGACGATCAATTTATAAGATATACACACAATGTTCAATTATTTGTTCAAGTGTTCTGCTTGAAAGATATAACATTTAAGCAGCGTCCGGTTGACGAGAGATTTCGATGATATAAGATACATATATATGTATATGTTATGTTTCGATATTTCAGCCGGTAATTTATTTTCCCTGGTACGACGCAGCGTACGAAAATTTCTTGCCCGTAATTGAAACATTAAAAGGCTGCCAAATTTTCGATTTGAATAAAGCGGCTGCGAATGAAAGTTGAACAAACTGGAATGGGGTGGGTTAAAGTGAGCACCAATTTGGTTTTTTCGAGTGCCAGTAATTGTGAATATAATTTATACTCACACAGACAAACCTTTGTGTGTTTTCAAAATTCAAATATAAAGCGAAACGATATTACGGTGACGGCTGAGGCGGTATTTGAATTATGTGAAAATTATACAGCTTATTAACGTCAATAAAAAAACTGTTTTCATAGAAATAAATAAACGTGATTCAAAATTTCAATTTCTTTGCAAGGTGAATTTTAAAATTACAAAACACCGGTTTTGTAAGATTTTTCGTTATTTTTGAGGTTAAAATACTGTTGCATGTAATAGTATTTTTTTTTAAATATTCAAAAAATTTAAAATTGTCGAAAGTACTTTTCCAAAAAAGCTTTGTATTATTATTGAGTGCAATAAATTATATTGAATTTCAAAAATATTAAAATTTATTACGACTTAGATTTTAAGCAACTGCGTTATTATCAAATCAAGTTTTGAATCAATATATATGTTGCATACTAGTGTTTCTTATCGTAGGTGCATATGCCCCCCTTGGTGGGTAAATAGCTTATTAAGCCGTCACTTTGCATAGATATATATACCATATATCCTATATTTCTGGAGTGGATACTTTTACACCGCGTCAAAAACAGGCCATAGACACATTGAATAAAAATTCACCCCAAAAATATTTAAATAAAACAGTTAGTTAGTTCGTCAATAATTGTGTTTTATGAGAAAAAAAATGAAGAAGATGCGTTTTGCACATTATGAATCCTCTTCATTCGGCATTTGTCTAAGATTTAAATGTCAAGAGTCGTTGGCTTTGTTGTTTGGAGAAACGGCATAACACACGAACTTGTGACGGTGAAATGTGCGAGTATATTTCTTTGTTTTCTCGATGTTTGACAGAGTTGTCTCTAAGCTCGTATGCACTAGTATGCCATTGAGAGAACTGTGTTGCGCAGAAACGTTCCTGTTTTTGAAATACACTTTCAAAATATAGAAAAAATCAAAGAGCCTTATGTGGAAAAGAAAGCTCAAAAACAATTAGTTTTGTTCTTATGTGCATTGTTACTGAGTTTGAAAAATACTTTGATGAATTCTTTTCGACATTTTTTTTATACATTTGCATAGAATTTCGTGGTTTTTGTGTTGAAGATTTAAAAAGTGTGAAATGCATACTCACATACTTAAATATATACTCATTTATTTGTCAAATTATATATCAATATATTTCAAATAAAATATACGAGTTTATTATAAATATAAAACTCAAGTGTGGAAGTAAACGATGTCACGTAATTGTGACAGTATTGATAGTGTGTGTACAGAGCTCTCAACTAAACACGGCTAAAAGACACTCAACAAAGATACATTTTAGCAAATATATTTATTGTTCTGTTTTTTTTTTGATGATAATTATTTAGCCGGAAATACTAAAAAGGAACTATATTATCACAATAATTGAAATTGAATTTAATTAAGAAATGTATATATTCTTTTCTTCTGAAATCATGAACACGTCTAGTCCATGAATTGATGATTTTAGATATCAGATAAAAATTATATTTATTGATGTTTAAAAATTTTTCGTTTTTTATCGTTACATTAACTATATTATAGGGTATTCAATGCTTTTTTGATTTGTAAAAGCAAAAAACGAAACATGATATATTTCATGACAGATAACATTAGACCATATTTTCTGCGATATTTCAAATTAATTAAATACAAAATTTTAGATATTAACTTAGAATGTTACAAATTTACGGTTAAATGATTTTCTGCCGAACACGTGACCATTAAAAAACTTACACGGTCGTTGGGCATAGTGAAAATGGGTTCAAAATATAGAGTGATTATTGCCGCTTTATCCGTTCACATGAATGGAAAAGGGGCATATCTAACAAGACTCTCCGGATAGAGAACGATGATTATAAGATTTGGGTTATAACGGGAGGCGGAAACGATTGAGATTATTAAGTTATTGGGAATAATACTAATATACACGGACTGAAAAATACGACAGTTTTATTTTCAACGTTAACTATCACGAGCCAAATATGTATTTCGTTATATGTAGCTTTATTTTATCTGCTATCACCATGACAATCATGTTAAAGACTTACTAATGTGCTTTCAAAGAAGCTGATTACAGCACCAGAAGATAAATTAAGATATACTATAAATTATATACTATAAAGAGTTATGGATGCAGTGATTATATTGTTAATATCATCAGCATTACTTATGAGTCGAATAAACTTTTATATGAGCTTTAATAATACTGATAGAAAGAAGAAAACTGACATCACAAGTTAGATATAAATAACGAGAATGAAAAAAATATTTTATAAATTGATCTATCAGAGATTTGAAAACAAACAGTTTATTTTTAAACACGTAAAAGATGCAAGCATGCAAATGGATGTCTTTGACATGGATATACATATGTTGCTAGAGAAATTTCGATTTGAAAAAAACAAACAACCCATCAGCTCATTCTGGAAGATATCTTAAAAACGGCAAGGACTTTCTACCTACAGATAAAAAATCCGTTGGCTGGTAAATATATGGGCACTTTTTTCCATCTGAAACAAATCTCTATCTCATTCATCGTTCACTGAATTTTAATACTTTTCAAAAATGCGATGACTATCTGACGAGCTAAAAGTTTTTAAAAAAACTGTTGTTTGAATTCAGTTTATGTTGAAGAAAGAAAGAAGTAAATGGTCACGAATCTTTTCAATATAGCAAGAAATAAAAAGTGACTTGAGTAATGTCTTCTCTTATATTTGTAACATTAAGTTTTACTCAGTATGCTAAAGTAAGCATTCAAAGAGCCATTGCAGTGGCACACCTTAAAGTTGGCTCGTTAGTGGCACATTTGCAATAATGGCCCTTTTTGCGAGAAGATGAGTCTCGCGTCTCGCCGTTGTTTTGTGCCACGATATCTGTTTTCGAAATCGAGGACCTGTGAAAACATTAGTTAAACACTCTTGGAGTTTTAACTAAAAAAAGTGTTTGGCCTGAACTCAATACGAGAGACCAATATTGGTATTACACTTGTCAGTATCAAAAGAATAAACATTTGAAATCGAGAAAATATTAGGGAAAGCAGTTTTATGGTTATGGCAATATTTTTGGAAAAAATATTTTTTTCAGTTCACTTCATAAAACAAATAGCAGTGACGTTTATTTTACATTCTAAATTAATGTTAATATATTTTTTAATACAGCTGTGGTTTTTTTTTATTGTAATTCAAATTAAAATGTCCAAAAAATTATAAAGTGGATTAGATGACCGGAAAATATTATTTCCATAACACAATACCTTGCAATTTCAAGCACAATTAATTTATTTTTGAAGTAATTCACAGCGAAAATTTTGTTAGTTAACGAATGCGTAAGAGATTTATGACCGCGCAAAAGGGACTAATAGCCACATAATGTTTTAAACAAGAGAACAAAAGGACACTTTGTATGATCCCAACCGAAGTGCAGATGTTATAATCTCCTTTATAATAGTTTAAGAGGCTTAAAGATAAAGTAATTAGTTCAAAACTCAATTTTGAAACCATTATTTGCTTTGTAGATGTGGTGCCGTCGTGAAATTAAGTCAGATAAGCTTAATAAGGGTTTGATAAAATTTAAAAGTTTCACGAAAAAATGTTGTATAAAGATTATATAAAAAATCCTAAATCTTAAGTAATTAAAAATTCGCCTTATTTAGTTTTTCGAGCTTTGAAAACTCGAAAAAATATCTGTGAGTCTTGTTTGAAACAGAGAAAAACATTATTAAATGTTAACTGATGTAAATTTTGGATGTCGACAATTTTCTAAGAAAGTCTAAGAAAGATAATTTATTATTTTCTTTCATACTCAGCTTCATTCACGGAAAGATTTCGCCGGGATATTCATTGTTTCTTGAGATTTATTTGAAAATTAATTCGGTGAAAAGGGGTATTTTTGATGATCATAGATTTATGGCTGATGATTAACATGTTTTTTTTTTACTTTTACGCATTAGCAATTAAAAATGTATTAAAATGATCGATGACACGTCATAAAAAATATGTTATAATAAAGAAATCTGTGGAATGATCTGCGAATCTGATGAATGCTATGGTAGTACAACATATTTTATTTGTTTAATTTACACTATACACGGGTAAACCTTAAAAATTGTATTCAAGAAATATTGCACGCATACGGATTAATTGTATAAATATAAAAGCTTGATGTCAGCGATTGAGACGTTAAAGAGTTCTTTTCAACAAATAATAGTGTATCTTGTATTGTTTGTACGAACACGCTAAGGAGACGATTTATTTTATAGAATATGGTAAAATATTCACAACTTGTAACTCTGAAGAATTTAAAACAGGAATCCTGGTTTCTGAGCACTACTAAAACTGTGCAAGAAATAAAAATATGATAACAACTAAAATGATCATCAACCATATTTTGAGAAGAATTGAATAAAAAAGTAGATGAAATATGACAATGCAAGATGTGTAATTCGGTAAACAATGATTTTTGTTTCAAGTTAAATATTTTAAAACATAGATATCATAGATTCAAATAGAGAAGTATCATAAATTTCTACTTTCGTAATTTAATATTTATTAAAAAATATTTTTATGAGCGTATTGTTATGTGCGGTCAAAACTTACATATAAATGGCATAATGATAAAATAAAGCACGATCGTACAAATGATTTGCTTATCGTGATTAGTCGATAGTTTCCATCCTGCTCTTTGGATCGTCCTACGCAGTGCTGCCAATCGAAAACTTTCATATTAGCAACACAAATACCCTAATGACCGATATCAATGTTGGAAGTTGTTTACGGTAAGGCTGGAGAGCGTCTGTTTATTTTGCACCACTAGAATTGCCCGATCACTTTAATTTATTGAGTTACTAAGATAACTATTGATATCTTGTCATAATGCGGTGCTTTCTGGATTAATTTATCTTAATGAAATAATTTCAGAGTGTTCTTTAAGTCGTATAATTCAAGCATTCGAGCATATTTTATATTTTTATTCAATTTTTCAGTATAAATTTTAAGCTAATGAAAATAATACATTTGTAAAATTTATTGGACGTAAGAAATTTTTTTCATCCTCCTTGTTCAATAACTTATTGAAATTAATATATCCTTTATATAAAATATAGTTTTCATAGAAGTTAATTTCAGAGTAAAATTTAACAAACATGTCATTTTAATTTAAAAAAGGATATTTGGTTTAATTGTTCAAAAAAAAAGAAATCCGTATTATTGGTAATGTTACATATTTTATTTTGATGTAAATAATATTATACTTGTAGGTTTCATCAACATTTATACCTTATTTGAAAACGAGAATAAAAATAAGATTTTGATAACATTTTAATTTGAGTCGTTGCCGTACCTTTGATGATTTAGGGTTTCAATAAACAAACTTCATCTGTTTAAATAGGTTATTTTAGTAAAACTGGTCAAAATTTATATCAAAGGTTCGCTAGCTATTGTCCCATATAATAAATCTATCAGGAAGGCTTCCCATTTTCGGATAAAGTAATTTTAATATTCGATATTAGCGGTTTGTTCATGTTTGAAGATGTACGCGTATGTTATAACATAGAATACTCAGAAATTTTACGTTTTAAAATTATTCACAGAACATAAATAATAAAAATTCTTTATGAAGTGAAATTTATAATAAAATATGAAAGTTTTATTAATTTTAAATAATTAAAATGCGTATATTAAAACAACACGTTTCACGGATTACAATTAAAATTATTGGCAAAGGTTTTGCTTAAAATATTGAAAAAAATTCCATGTGGCAGAGAATTTATTCCTAGATACTAAATAATTAACAAAATAACATAACTCATGGTGCATAACAAATGAGTGAAACCAGATATATATTATGCATATAGACATAAAAAAACTAGAAATATTCACATTATACATTATAATTTAATCGGTTACTTACTTAAAATGCTCAAGTTATTATTATCCAAATCAGTTGACAACTACTTAGGAAGGTATGAAAAAACCTAGACTTACTTTCACGTTTCCATACTTCCAGGTAAAAATTACGACGATCGGGAGGCAACATATGACGACGCAATCCAACACCAGAATAGCTGTTCTCATTAGCCAATTAAGTGACACCACACATGGAGAACTGTCCATACAAGCCTCACAACCCTCAGCGCACGGTAAACACTCAAACACCCCGGCTGCTCCATACCGACTGAGTTCACCCTGAAAAAAAAAATACCATGATGAAATAATTGAATTAGTAATGTAGTCAGTTCGTAATTGTTAGTGGAATGCGATTAAAGTGAAATTGTAAGACAATTTTATATCACTTTTATTATATCGTGAATAAAACCGGTCGTCTTTTATTAAAAATGGACGGTCATAAAATAAAATTTAAATAAAAAGATATATTGTTTTTAAATAAATTCAATAAAATATCATAATTACAAATAAACAAAAACTTTTGTTTGTTGAAATTCTTATAATCTATAATTAAATAACGCTTTGTCTAAAATACTAATATATTGTGTAAACAATTGCTCAACACAATGGGCATCCAGTACTGTATATAAAAATAATTTGATAAATAAATTCGTTGGTAACATATACCTTTTTGAAAATATGTTGAAATGTGGCAATATTTGCAGATTTTTACAGGGGAATAAAAAAGCGTTTATATCAAATATGTAGAAAAAAATTACTAAAAGTTTGTTTTAATTTGACTAAATTAGAGAGTACGTTAACCTGTTAATTAATTCACTTGATGCATCAAACATACATTAAATATATATTTAGCGAACGTTCAAGTAAACTAAAGTTAAATGCAAATTTTATTCTAGACATAAAAGTGTTCGATAAAATATTCTTCAGATGAATATTTTGAATGGTAATGACAAAGTGTGGCTTCAAAAAACACACGTAATTAATTAGAAGCGTTTATAAGCATCCAATTTCTATCAGAGGTTTCTGTAAAACCTTTTAGTATTTAGCGTTTTTGGTTACCAAAGAAAGACTGATGTGCTTTTCTTACGACACCCAGCAGTTCGTTTCAACTTAAGGACATATACGTAAATGTGTTTGATAAACCACAAAGCCTTAAACAAAAAGCATTCCATGGTAAAAGAACACCAAAGAGTATACAATTATCGTAAATTATTTCATCTAATAAATTGCCATACGAAGTGTGATTTTGCTTAACCAAAGTAATTGGCGTTCATATTTTTGTAACGTACAATTTTGACTCAAATAAATATGTTACTGCGTATAAAATAAATTTAAATTTACATTCAATCAGCGAATAATAAACAAATAAATACTGCCTTGGCGCGAGTGTCTATTTAAAGATGATAACTTACTTAAAATATCGATGGCCATAAGTTGACAACACGTAACATACATTTGTTAAATTGTTTAGGAGGATCAAAAAACTTTATAAAAAATAAGGCGTGGGGCATTAAAGAAAATGAAATACATCTCGCAGTAAAAAAATGTATTTTATTTTCTTTAATGTCTGAACATTTAAGTTTTTTGGTTCACCTGAACAATTCAACAAATGTTTGATACATGTTGTCAATTTATGGCCATCGATATTTCATTTTTATGAAGATTATTTGTAATTATGTCCTACCTCGATTCAGTGAACGTAGCGATCGCTTCGAAATTATGGAAGCCAATACAAATCTATGGCCATAATTTATCACCTGTTTCAAGAAACAAACCCATAATTTCGATAATAAAGTAAATAGCTAGTAACGAATCATCGAATAATATATATAAATATCTCTAAATTGCCCTGTTCCATACATTCAATTTGATGTCGAGAAAGTGATTTTTTCCTTTTGTTTATTAAATTCCGAAATAATTACGGTTGATAATTTGGATGGAGTGCATAAATATGACGCTCGTCTTTTTTTAGTTGGCTTTGTCTAAAATTGGACATACATTTTGTGTGTGTGCAGTGACGTATGTTTTATGTGAATATATTAATATCGCAAATTTTATCTGATATACAATAAAGATCATCATCACTGTAGCATGCGAAGAACAATAAAAATATTAAGTAGTGAATGAAAATTCATCATAGAATATTAAAACTTTAGAAAATTGAAATTGTCTCATTAAAAATTATCACATTTCTGGTTTATTGTGAACTATTTTAAAAACGTTGATATTTAAAAAAAAAGGTTAATGTGTTTTTAGAACCTAAGCATTGAAGTGTAGGCATTAAAAAATTGAGAAAAGTGTTTTTACAATATTTGAATGTTCAAATGGTGCTTTTAAAATTTTGAAGGATCGTATTGTTTGATTTTAGTATCTCTTTATAAATTACTCAAGAAAGAAATCAAAATTAATATCGTGTTTTGTTTAATTTGAAAAAAATATTATATTAATAACGAATGGTAGTTTACTCAAAATGTTTTCTATAAATATTGTTTTTTCAATAAGCACTGTGAGTAGTAGAACACAAAATAAGCTTTCTAATATTTTTACAAGATTATAATAAATTTGTCAGTGTATTTACATATTAATTACATAATTTAGCCTGAAGATGACCAGCAGCGATAGATTAATGCACAAGATATAGAGATCAATAACAAAAGTATGCATGCAATTAATTTTGAAATTTGAAAACATTTATTATTTTTTCACTTCGTTACAAAACAAGAAACAATATATTCTGCAAAGATGTCGAAAAAGCTAAGTTAAATGAGATAACATCATAAATTATATTGGAATTAAAGGATGTATTATTTTTAATTGCGGAAAGTGACTATAATATTATAATACGTTGTTTATATTCAAAAAAGAGTTTGTATTAATGGTATTGACTTTTTCCATATGAAAAAATAATCGTGCGGTTAAAGAATGGTTATTATCCTTACAAAAATATGAAATTTTGGTGCTCAGTTACTGAAAACATTATTGTAGAAAACACAAGATATCACAATGTAAGATTCGTTTTATGCAGAGTGCTGGTTTCAAAATTTTGAGTCTTGAAAAAGATTTAAGATTCCATCTAAGAATGACTGTATTTTTTGTAGACAAAAAAAAAATATATAAAAGAAATAATTTTCAATAATGTATTGCGAAATAATTAAATTCAAAAAATGTTCTATAACCCATTTTCAAAATCGTTTATAAAGGTTAAAATTTTTGCAAAAAAAATGATAAAACAATTCTATTATTCTTCATAATTTTCTTAATTTGAAAAATGCAGGCAAACATAATAAAAGCAACAATACAACAAATCAAAAGAAATCCCGTGCTTCAAATTTTGTTTTGTTATTACAACTACAACTTAATTACCATAATTTTGATAGTTTAATTATTGTAATAAGCTTTAAAGCTATTATGTAAATGTGTTTCGATGAAGTTTACCGCAGGTCTCAAATTTCTATAAGAATGCAGTCAAAATCAAAGTTTACACGAAAATATTTTGTTGACTATTGTCAGCCGTAAATTTTTTTAGTCATTTTGACAAACGATCAATATATATAATTTTGTGTTAGAAAAAGTTTTTGAATTAATCACTTAATAAAGAATTTATTAAATTATTGTACACGCGTTTCGTCTGCGTTATAGACTTTTTAAAATGTAAGAGTGTCGAAATAAAATTAAAAAAACGTACCTTTTTACATTTTTCTATTTAAATTCATTTTTTATTTCCTTTACAGTATTTTTTGTAAAAAATCTCGAAACGCTCTTTGTATAATTACTAAATAAAATCCAGAGAGGCTTTATGTTAATTAAGTTCTTAGGCCAGTTAATCGAGTATATTATAACGACATTATAATACATAGCAGACGTTTGGATTTTTCGGAAGAATATTTTTGGCTGAAAAATGAGGACAGTTTGTTAATTCAGTGAACGAACAAATACAAAAGAGTTTGAAAAGCATATGGCTTTGACTGTTTTGAACGGATTACGTATAAAGCCTCTGTTTTCCTTCTGTTTGTATTCAGAATCATTTGACTCACTTGCTGGGAGATTTCACCCGTCACCCTTGCGAGGGATCAATGAAAGACTATAAGTTCAGCAAAAACATATTTCTTTCCCGTTACATTTTTACTCGTCATATTTTTTGCCTTAAAATAAAATCATAAATAATACAAAAAGATCCACCTAGTCTTTTTATAGTTTTCATATAAAAAAAAATCATATGAAACTTTATTAATACTGCATAATATATATATGTAAATAAATGAGAAAGCAAATTTATTAAAATGCTTTGAATACAAATTAAAATTGTGACGTAACGTTATCTGATAAAACAATTTAATTCTCACTTTCAATCTTTTAATTAAATACTGGACTCGAATAAATTTCATTAACACGAAATTTTCACGCTTCGTGAAAATTCTGTAATCTTTTGGGGTTATGAGGTTGTCTTTCATTCTTAACCCTGTTGATACCGTAATTGAAAATACGCGTGAATTACTGGGATTTCGATGATGCGTGAAAGAATTATTTTGTGAAATGAATAATAAAACGGATTCTTACTATTTTTTTATGCTTTCGAGTGAATAATAGAAATACTCGCGCGATAATTTTTGTTATAATGTCAGGATATTTGAAGAAATACTATTTTTATGTCATAAAATATTTAAAGAAAAAAAAATCGTTATAACAAAGTGATCTATTTACAATAGTTAAAATATTTATAAACGCACTAGAATTTTAATCGTAATTTACAATACAGTACTCATCTTTTTCAGTGGATATATAAGATTACAGTCATAATGCATCAAAAATTTTCACCCGATAGATTGGATTAATTATTCAGTAAAAGGTGTAGGATTTTCATTTAAAATTTGTATTTGATTTGATTAAAAAAAAAACCGATGGATATTTAAAAAAATCCAGTAAAGAGTTTAAATTACGAAAGAAAACAAGTATTTTCTTGAAATTATTTAAGATGATAAAATAATTAAAATGCTTTAAAATCGTCTAAGTAGGACGAAGCATTAGAGAGCGCGATAATAATTTTAATTAGGGTAAAGTGTTAGTTATGTGAAATAAACATTTTTAAAAGTTATATAAATATCGCAAATTTTCCGGTGGAAATATTTTTCAACACCATTTTCTTCACGTTCTTTTAGATGCTTAAAATAAAAGCAGGTAATTACCCAAAAAAATTTAACGTAAAATAATAGATCCGTTAAGATTAATTATTTTGTTTTTATATATTATTTTACTAAAAATGTATTTTTGATTAAACTTTTATAAAAATCTTTACTTTCAAAATATCATTGGAGAATATGCTCGGAATGCATTTTCATACATCGTCATGATCATGAATCCTAATTTGTAATATGTGCTTAATATTTTGAAAGGCAATGCTAAAGGTAAAATAAAAATAAAATAATGTGAAGACTTTTCAATATTTCTGAGCATTCAGTAATTTTGGTTGACCTAGAAATTAGAAAAATCTTAGAAAAGAAAACGATGGAAATGAAAGGTTAAAGTTAAAACCACTCCGTAGATCAGCTAGGTATACTTATTTTGATTCCCCTAGAAACTTTCTACAAAGTATTGCATTTTAATTAAAAATAAATATTTTTTATGTGATACTTTATATGATGTTAAAAAATGATTAAATGTACCAAAAATTTGGTATAATATTATATTTAATACTCAATCAAAGGTTGTTTTTAATGTAGACTAATTTGACTTCTGATTTTTTTTATGATTCACATACATAAATATGATGATAGTGTAAACCAAAATTTAGATTTGCTAATAAGCCTAATAGTACACTATTAAGATCATATTCAACGAAGCAGGCAGTTGTAATTTCCGCAATTAAATTGAACTTTTTCATTTTTTTTATTCACAACAAAAGAGTACAATTTCCTTCAAGTCTTGGAAAAAGTGATGATAAGATTAAGGGAGTTTGTGAAAAACTTCAAAATGGTTTAACTACATTTTAACTTTGTTACATGAAATTATTAAAATAATTTATTTAAAGGACTTTCGTCACGGACGCCCATAGGAACATTAGTTGTAAAAGTAAGAAAAAGTGCTGAGATATGAAAGTATCTTTATACAATGTTTATCATTTGGCATAGATTTGACTTGTATATTTATTTATTTTATAGAAGTTGTAACATTACAAATTATAAGTTCAATACATTTACAACACGATATAAATATGATTATAACAAAAATATTTTAAACATATTAAGTGAGAATACATAAAAAAATAAATGTAATAGTTTAATTTATTAATGTATTTCGTGATTCATTAATGAAATAATCACGTTTAAATTTTGTAGATTAAGTGATTATTTCAACTAGGTATTCAAAATTCCAAAAGAAAAATATGCTTAAATCTTGATTTTTTACATCATTTTTTTTTTTTATTATTGTAGCTAAAATATAAAAAATTAGGTTTGAAAATTATTTAATTGATGAATTCGACATCGATCAGGATGAAAGCATTTTAATTAGTAACAAAAAATAGTGGTAAATATTAAATTTACGGATGCATAATCGATTAACTATTAAATATATTTGTAACCGACGCGGATGAACAATTTCTTACCCTGCAAACTAAAAGTAGATATAGACCTTCTGGAAGTTTAAAAAGTGCTGACCCTAGAATTGGGCAAAACCGAATAATAAATTAGTACCTAAATTTAATTTGGCGCTAAGTACTTAAATTGTTATAAATAATGCATAGATTAAAAGTATATAGTAAAAAAGTGGTTTAAAAAATTTACATTGAAACTATAATTACAATTGAAAATCTTTAATAAGAGAAGGCGATAAATATATCATATCATATAAACGTGAGAATTCGTTTCAATGAATAGTTCAAATATTTTGAAAAACGAAACAAAAAGTAATCGCAGTATATTCATGCACAAAAAAATCATTTTATTAGGTCAAGAGTTCTTAGAAATTCGATACCAAAATGTGTTGTAAATTAATATTTGAATGGAAAAAACGACACGCATTTGGCACACGATGGTAACGTAGGACATTACCGGTACTTTATTTACTCAAATATATTAAATCATCGCATTGTCTTGGTTGACATACTTAAAATGAAAAATACACTCTTCATTTAACATACTTTATTATATCCAGTTGAATTTGAAAAGTTCGGAAAACTTTGGTTAATTATATTTTAATGAAACAGCTGAGAAATAATTGAGTGAATTTTATTTGATATAACTATGAATAAATATATCGAAATATAAAAAGATAACCACCCTATTGCTGTTTAGTAATTGTGGTGAAAAGTGGTAGCTGTGGTTGGATAGATTTTTTATTAAGTAATAATTGTTAATACTTCATTACTTCATACTAATAATAAATAAGAAAGCTGTATATAGTACTAATAAATGATGGATCTATATAAAATAAAATAATATCAAAATTAAAAAATATTCAAATAAGTTGTAATATTAAGTGCAATATATTATAAATATAAATAACATGTATGAATACAAACAGAAAATTAATTTCAAACCTATATTTGAATTACAGATGACTTGATTTTAAAAACAATTAATAAATGCGTGTCGATAAAACATAAATCACAATATCGTCGTTCAGACAATAAATATGGTTGAGGTATTTTAAAAATGAAAAACTTATTTCAATAACCAACATATAATGTAAAAATTAATTTATTTAACTGGAACAAAAACTCGTTGGAACGGAAGGATATTTATTATATTGAATTCTGAATAACCATTGAAATTTAAATTCATTCAGCAATTCGGTGAAGAAATCAGTATAATATTATATGTAATGAATAATTGCACACGGCAAAAAAATTTAGATTCAAAGAACTTATATGATGAAAATTTAAGTATAATAAAAATGTTTTACACTAAAACATATATATTTTATTTATACTTATACTTGATAAAAAATGTGAATATAATTGATTTAAAAATGTTTCAGTGACGAGTATAAAAATCATATTGTAAAAGATAAAATGTATGTTGAGAGTAATATTTTTGATATCCACAAGTCTAAAATTCGTATTTTTCATATGAATTGAGGTAAATTTAATATTAAAATAGTTAATGAATTTTATCTCTAAATAAGTTTTAGGTTAATAAACTGCGTTTATTTTAAATTAATAACTTTTCATCAAATACGATTACTTAAAGTAAAATTAGTATTTTGAAAGTGCTTTCGCTTATTTTCATAAATAAGTATTTTGTCATCAATATTAATCCGAATAAAAACAAAAAACTCATACAAATACAGTAAAGTTATTAAACCAGAGAGATACGTTACAACAGAAATCAATTAGAGTTATTCTCAAATAAAACCAAAAGAATTGTTGAAGAAACACTCCATAATAATGCCGTTATACTCCACTGGTTCCAATTACATTTAGAGGAAAGAAAGCTTTTTATTAATAAAGTGGCAATTTCGTGAAAAGTTTAGCTTAGGCCAGCTAATATTGAACTTCGCTCTCAAGTACTTGCATAAGAATTAAACTTTAAGCTCTAGAGAAAATTATGAAACCTCGGATACCGAGTAAGTTTTGAAGAAATTAAGTAAGGAATATTATTCGAAATAATAATCACGATAGTATTATTGGTAAAATAAATTTTCGCAGTTTTGTTTTAATATTTTCTTCTGAACATTAAGAAATTTTACCATAAATATGGCACTTAAATCAAAAGAAACATATTTGCTCTTTCATTTTCTAATTATTATTTGAAAAATTGTTATGAACAATTTTTCTTTATAGTTTTATCAAAAAAAAAATTAGGAATAGTATTGTTAACAAATATTTTAATTGAATAACAAATTATAATATATATTTCATTTTCTGTCTATGATACATTTCAAATTGGCATTACCTTTTTCATATTTGAGAAATTCAATGTTATTTATGCTGTTTTAACTATTCTAACAGATATTGATAATCGATTTTGATAAAAATTAATAATTTGTAGATTGTAATCAATTTACTTATTTGGTATATCAATCCATCACACTCATTTAATATTAAAATAAAATAGAATTATTTTCACTTCTATGAATACGTGATACAATCAAAATACAAAACTGCGCCTAAATTTAAAAATCAATGCTTTTTGCCTTGAATAAAACTCATATTATTTACAATGTGACCGATAATATTGATAATGAAATATTGTGTAAATTGATGCGGTCAGAAAATTGCATCGATAAATGGCACATTTTAGATAGTATCATAATTTGACTGGATGCCACTTCCATAACGCTACACTAAGTAAGTTATTAGTGACGGTGTAGTGAACATTACTTTGACGTTCACTGAAAGAAAAAAAAATCATCAGGCAATTGTTAGGTATTAAGTACAAATCATTGAACGCGTAATATGCTTAGTCAGAATACATAAAACTCATTTACCTACTGAGTGTATTTTTATAGCTAATTAATTGAAACAAAGTTAATTTCTATTCAATTCATTTATTTTCATCTTGAAATGGTTTTCCCACACAATATATCTCCAAAAAACAAAGTTAATTTCTATTCAATTCATTTATTTTCATCTTGAAATGGTTTTCCC
>JAGVSQ010001097.1:10579-24148 GCA_022683975.1 Rhyacophila evoluta | reverse complement strand
ATAATAAAAATATTAGAATCATCAAAAATTTTACACGATTACTAGGATTCGACATATTTTTTTCTTTCTTTGATTGAGAAAATAATAGAGTGAACTCATAGAAAATCTGGGTACAACATAAAAGCTTAGAATTATTTGTTTAACGCTGTAATGTTTTTGAAAGGATATAACTGTTCTTATTTATTTCAAGAATGGATGTCAGCCCGTCTGCCAGTAGATCTAAATGTGAGTTCACGCTAACTGCCATATAATAAATTTGTGAATTTGGTTAATGTCATGAAAGTTCACCAGACTTTCTAAGTTATTATATCATTTTAAAAATTCAGTAATAATAGTCTATAAAAATGCGATATATTCGACCATACCTAAGTAATCGAGTAGGTATGCGCGCGCTTCGACACCGTAAGTCCCGTGATAAAATAATGCTAATGCACAAAACAGCGTATATTCAATGAGCTGATCGTTTGGGTGACAATCTACTGGATAAAATTCCATCAAGATGAGTCAAGTTTATCTTCTGGAGATGCGCTCCGTATTTGTAGTGGACATGGTTAAAATGGATATCTCGCAGATGTTTTTAAAAAATTTGAAACCCAATCTAATCAACAACAAGTAAAAATGATAATTGTCGCTAACGTATGGAGTTACATAGCATACAGTTATAATAATGTATCATATTAAATACGTAATATTATGACGATTGACTGCCAACGATTTGCTCTATCAATTGGGCTCATGTCCTTCCTGCCTCGAATGTAATCTGTATATCGTCGCACAATATTGCACGAACATGTAAATCCATTTTTTGATTTAGGTCACTTTGTAAAGTACAAATTCTAAATTATTTAAAACTGGTAAACTTAGTTTAGAATTTAAAATCAATTTCCATCAAGCGCCATCACTCAAAAATATGAATTGTAAAGTATAGTTGTATTTTTTGCAATTTCTTGAATCATTGGCACCTTTTTTCATTAACACATAATTTGTACACGTTTAATAAACATATGGGTTAAAATAAAAATGTGCCAATGATTCGAGGGTTTAAAAAAAATACAACTATATTTTACAGTGTCTTAAACAAACAGATCAAGTTTCGTGTTCCTGTAATTTTGGCGACGATATGTTGAAGCGTGTGGTAATAAAATATGGAATTCAAATGAATGTAATGTTATGTGACAGTACAAGGTTACAGTCGTTTTTAGACACATTCATATCAAAATTTTCCCCTGAAATTAATAAGTTTATTCCCATAATATCGTTACACGTGTAAACGGATGTGTTAAAAAATGATAATAAGATTATTGACAGTATCCGCGAGAGTGTGGATGCACGTCGGCGTTCATAAATCCGCGGGGTCTGCTTGCCCGCGGCCGACCGGCTTCAGTCAGCAGTGGTAGCACTCAGTGAGCGATCGACTTGCTTCGCTGGTCGGAACCGCGGCCCATGTCGCCCCCAGTTCGCGCGCAATCGCACACAGCCTTCGGTGACGGAGTCGTACTCATGGAGACCATTCGTCCTATGGTGGGATTCTCACGTAAGGATTAATACTTGACATCCCCCTTATCTGTTGTGTTGGGATTGATTAGACGCGGCTTTATTTTCGTGCTCTATCCATGCAGTAAGTTTTTAGTGGATCGTTCACCTGATTATCTCTCAATATTTAATCTTCAGTGACGCGCTTAGTCTTTCAGTGTTATCATGAAACTGTTAAGGATATCAGTTGTGGAATTTGAATAATATACATGATATAGAAACCAAACGCCTCATAGTGAGATTATCGAACGATCATACTTTTGTAAATCTTTTTAATCGTCTTCATTTGATTTTATAGTCTCGTGCTATCATTCGTGTCCATAAATATTTAGTATTAAAACCATATTTGTTCATTATTGGATTCTTTCTTTTTACGCGAATGAAATTTTGTATCATTTTGTGTAAATGCTATAAGGAATGGGTCGTTAGTTTTTGTCAAAAACCGCAATCGATCATCGGAGACATTTCTTTCACGTCATATTATAATGCCGTTGAATATTATGAATTCTCCGGTAGGTACATTTTTAATGGATTATCGTTGGTATTTATTAAAAAATATATCATTCGCTTATGTGACAACCCAGCGGGTGAAAAAATGCAGGATTTGAAGAATGAATTGGTACTAAGTATTCAGTGATTCGATTTCAGCGAGATGATTTTGAAAAGTATTAAATTACACCAATACACGTATGTGTTCAGCGATGAATGTGATCACTTGAAAACATAAGTAATAAAAACTGATTTATTCTTAAATACGTGAACACAATTTTAATAATAAAACTTTATTTGATTATCATCGATTAATTCAAATAATATTTCTTCTCAATAAACTCTACTAAAATGATACATCAATTAGGAGAGAGGATCAGTAGCTTAATTAAAATATTGATTTTCTTCTAGGTGAAGTTAGGTTACGTACCTATATAAAATACCTAAATTAAATAAAAATCTTTTTTAAATTTTGAAATAAAAATGTCTCGATTTCTTGTAAAATTACTGTTCTAAAATTAAAAAGATATTGAGGTATATGTTAACTCCTTTGTGTGCTTACGTTATGAACAATGGCACTTATTGGCGAATCACGATTTTTCATTGTTGAGATGATTTTAATTGGCAAGTCAGTAGGCACCCTCTGGTCGAATCTTAAATTAGAAAAGACTTGCGCAGCTATCAAGAGAACGGAAGTGCGTTTGTCACGGTCGTGAATATTGTCAGCTTTTTAACCGCACATACGCAAAATACGTTTCTTTTTTTTTCCATGGTTAATCTAATTTTGTTTTTAAGTCGGTAAATATCATTTGATAATAGACATCGAAACCATAAAATATATGGTATATTACGACGGTATAAATTATATCATCGTGCCATTAACAATATATTATAGAAATAATAAGAAAATGCTTTTTTTGTTATGCAAGAAAACGAAGTTGATGATATTTCATTGTGAGGATGCGGATTTGTGGAATTTGCATATTCTAACTACACATTACACTTCAGTTTGATCTCGTACAAAAATAGATTTCAGATTTTACTTTGTGCTGAATTTATTTATATACCGAATGCTAAAATTTCAGCTGTAAGGTTTACTTTATAGTGTATAGTTTTTATAATTATTATAATATATAGATAGGTAACAAAATATTTCCATTTTAATAATCACATGAAGATATAGTCTGTATCTACTATTTACAACTTTCGTTTGTAATTGAATATAACTCAAAATTATGTTAAATTGGTTAAAATAAGTAAGTTTCCCAATAAGTAAATTTATGAATATTATATGTACTTGCAATCCGGGCTATAGATTTTTGATAATGTTCATGTACCTACGCATCATTCGTATTCTGTCTGAAGATGCCAAGCGGCGAAATCAAAGAATACAACTGTTGTTTCGTCAGTAGTGAATTAAGCCCTTGATATCTAGTTTCATAACGCATGATGAGCTGTTTTATTCGAGTATGTGTAATTTTTAAAAAATAATAGTAAATTCCATATTTTTTTATTGCGATTTAATTTCCTGGTTAATACGATTGCTTTTATTTTGCAGACTCACCGATTGACAATTTCCGTATTCATCCTAAATTTATTAAGGCTACATTATTTATTTCCAGCTTAAAGGCCTACTACACTACACAATTTCAAGGCACCCTTATCCTTACTAAGTGCGGTGTAATAAGCCTTAGGCACTTGAATCACATACAAGAGACCATGCCCATTCTGCAGTAAGAGCACTTAATGTTGTGTAGTGTAATAAGCCTTTTATGCTTGTGGCCAATTGGATTTTGGATTTATATACCTGACAATAATTATCGTTCGTTTATTTGCACAAAAAATTGTATGTACGCGTGCGTAATAAATCATACCACAGTGTATAGGTAGGAAGTACCACAAGCGCCCTGGCACTTCTTTCGCGAGCCATATTAATTATCACACGGTCGTGACCTTATTCTGCTGCACATCTCGCTGATAAGGGCGGTTTCTTATTAGCGCGGTCAGAGAGCATGCCGCACTTATGATATAAACTTCACTCGTTAATTTGCATTAAGTCTACAGTGTTGTCGTACCAGCTGGCGTCTTAGAGCGTCGTGCTTACTCGACCATGTTTGCCACGCATACTTCTGTCTAGAATGCTCGATTGATATCTTTTCTACTTTATTGAAAACGTTTTAATAAATAAGTATAAGAGAAAAATAAACAAGTAAACCAAGATAGCAGCATTAATTTTTATGGGCCTTATTATTATGCGAAAAACTGTATATTCACCCATCTATGTCATCAACGATTTAGATTAGAATATTAGTGGATACTGTATACCGACGGTACTTACATACAAAATGATTTTCGTGTAACACTTGGAAAAGTACGAAAAAAATAATACATACTGAAATATAATTAATTGCTGTAAAAGTCGTTAAATATTTTTTCAAAATAATCAATCGGTCAACATAAATTATTTCTCAAAGGTATGTATGTGGTATGGATCCCTACTTATCCTAGTCGTAAATAATTTATATGATATGCCGACTTTCATTTGGAACATATTTTTAATTATTATACTTTCATAAAAAATATTAGAACTCCGTTTTGTTAAATGCAAAAAAATGAAATTGCATAATGCGGTAAAATAATAAAAATACTGTCTGTGGTCAGGATTAATATGACATCATGGAGAATTAATCGGCAAAATTAAATTCAAATACATAACTCATTTATTTCAAAATGTTATCACAATATATAAATAATACAGCTTTTTATCAAGCGATATTTATGAAAATTACAAATGTCCTGCTTAAAATGATGAAAAGGAATATAATTAATGGAATTGAATAGAACAGATATCTGCAATTCCATCATGTAACAGGAAAAATGTCTTTAACATCATTGCTTCCTTACTAGCTCTTAAGGGTGTGAATGTTTATCGATTTTTTAGTTTACTTTAATGAGTATTTATAATCTTAACTTGGGATGAACCTATATGGTTTATGTTTATATTTAGGTCACCGTCACTACTTGTATGTGTAAATTGTTGTTCATTAATCATTCGATAAATATCCGGAGTAGCGTTTCGAATCTATAATATCTATTGCTGCCATGAAATTATTAGGAAAGTGATGATAGATTTAACGTTATTCAATTTAATTCTGAATCACAACATCCGAAGCGTGTATTAAACTTTTAATAAACGTTAGAATTTCAACTGAAATACCCGATACTTTCTACTTAAGAATGTATTCTAAGACCCACGGTTACTCATTATTAATTAAAAAGTGTATTTTCTACCGGTGTGTCAATATTTGTTTGCGTTTGCATATTAGTCGAGAAAGATTATTTCAATTTATTTGGTGTTATAAATTAGAATTATTAATTCTTGTTTGATTTTGAAGCAACAATATTATGAAATATTTAAACGTATGCTTTTTAACTTTGTTGCAAGTATTTAATCATTTGGATAAATTAACCGATGATAGATAACTATTCTTGACACCAAGGTGCTATTTTCGATTTTGATTGAATTTCGAAAATTTGATTGAATTCAATACGATTTTGAATTCACCGTAGTGAATTTAATAACAAGATTTTTAAGTGATGCCCATGTGAGCGCTTTGTTCAATTAAACTTTCGTAAAACAAAACCGTAAATTTTTACTATTTTAAATAGATATGCCCAAACCACACAGCTTACGTTAAGCTTTTTATCTTTTTGGCTTTAATCTGTCTTGATAAAGCGTATTTAAATGGTTTGAATACCTATACCTCATTCAAAACATACATAAAATCTACAACATGCTGTGTCTTGTTTGTTGGAAATGATATAATTACCAGACAATCGAAAAAATAATCAGTAAAGGTATTATTATATTCTCTCCTTTGGCGGATCTAGCTTTTTGGTTTATGGTAATTTTAAACATCCTCACCGGAATACTGATTGCGAAAATTTGAATTCAATATAGTCGTCGTATTTAGTTTGCTATGACTTATCCAAAAACAATCTTCAATAATACCCTGTGTCAATGTATGCCTCATAAAAGCAAAATATTCTAACAACGATATATCTATAAAGGTTTTTGCGATAATAATCTTGGAATGGACGGTTGCAGTTTAAATTTTGTAAAGTGAACCATTATTACGTTATTAAAATCCTACAGATGGAAGCATCACGACTTTTTCAAATTTTCCTATGGAGTGTTATTAGGCAGGGGGAAGGGGGGGGGGGTGTCATGATTTTACTTGGTAACTGAAACAGCTACCCATAAACATTTCATTTCTTCCCTTTCTACTTTCCTCTCAAAGGTTGTTTATCGCAGATACAATTTTGTGACTTCACTTTTTTTAAACACTATGTTCGCTCCCAAATTGGAGCATATGGATCTACACAGTATGAATATATCCACCCGAAAGAGGTGTATATAGATCTCCGCAATTTGAAGACGTCTTGAAAGATATTTTTCACGAGAATTGTTTGTCAGACAACTAAACCCAATGGGCATCCAAATCCTGCATTTTTAGATTTTAAAATCCAACACCAGATGGGGATTCGACCCCGCATTCCCCGAATTGCTAGGCGCGCACGCTACCAACTACGCTAACCGGGGAGACAAAATACTCTTTATTAGTTAGATGCTAATAATGAATATATAATTGACATAAATAATTACAAGTAGACAGTAATTATAATCTATGAATTTCTGCACTAAGTACTTACTGTTGAAATTCGTACTTAAAAAGTTATCATAACGAATATTTCCACGTACTACCGATGTGTGCGCTGTCACTGTTTTTCATTATATAGTAATATGTTTTCATATTCACAGTTATTATCAAGAATGTCATAATACCATTGTATTGATTTTCCGAACCGTTCATAATAGTAGTGCCTTTGTTGATCTGATTCAATATAAATAAAAATACTGTAAAAACATTCATATTGTTATTGAAAATTATTATTCGATGTATATAAATTGGATTAGAATAGAATCTACCTTTAATTGAAATATGAGTATACCTGTAAATTAGAATAGTGGTTTATTCGATATTTGACGTTAAAGAATGGTATCAACAAAATATTGTTCATGCGAACGAACCTTCGTGCTTTGTTATTGAGTGGACATATTATATTCTACAATTTGTTATTGTAAAAATAAATATTTATACAAATCTAAGCTTTGTGTGATAGCACCTTTAAAAAAAGGTCTGAGATGACCAAATGAAAATGAAAACCACGCCATTGCAATTATCATGAATGCAGACTGAATTTCGATGTGTCACTTGTCTGAAGCCAACCTTAATTCACGAAACGAGTGGTAAAGTGATAGCGATTTATAAATATATAAGTATGTATGGACGAAGAAAAAAGAGTGTGATAAAACATACTTTTCCTGCAGGGTAAATAAGTCTGCCAGGTTGAACGATTGACGAATCATCCCAAGTTTTGCTGTTGTTTATATAGTGGACTATTTATTTGCAATTCTTAACGCGTCTAGGGGTGAATTTTATGATTTTCCCCCTATAATTTGCGGCTGAATATGACTACTCGTCTTAATTCTGAACGAATCATATGAGACTGTATTTCTAGTGTTATATGGCTTGGTGTGATTATTTCATGCAGCCTTAACACTTGAATTCACGCACGTCTTATATTATAATGATAATTTGCGAAATTACTGGGTTAAAAAAATTGGACAGTGACACAATAATAATCCAAATTCTAATATGGTATGTTTTTTCTCCCTTCGCCCGCCGCTGCCGCCTTCCCGCGACCACTATCTGCTTCCGGTGGCTCGCCATATCGCTCTCGGGCTGCTGACCACTCCATCGGACGTGCCACCACACAGCGGTAAGTAATCCACACACTATAATATTATTATTGAACTCAATAACACCTCTTCTTTCCCGCTGAGACCATTTATGATCGAATAGCCGCGGATCGCGGCCGCGCACTTGTGATTGATTTGTGATACCCCACTCGTCGATAGCACGATTACCGATAACATCGATAAGCGTACGTGATAAATATTCGTGTGTCAATTAAACAGTACGGCGACTAATGCACAACCGTGTAAAGCGCATAGACGTCAATTGAGATTAAGTTCGATATTTGAATTATACATATAGCATTCGGTTGTTATTTGCATATTATCTATGCTATAAAAATCTTTCTTTAGGTATTCGATATTTGATTTATAAATAATACTGTCTTCAGATATTATTTTGTTTGACCCTAAAATCTCGAAATATTCGATATTTGAATTAAAAATAATATTACGTTCAGTAATCATTTGTTTATTCTCTGCCAAAATCTTCAGATTGGATTCGTGAAGTGTGAATGCTTGTGACGTTAATGTTTAAGTGTTTTTTTTTAATAATTTGTGCGATAAATACTATTACTGTACTAAGTTAATGGTAAAACTGTAATACTGATAAAATATGGAATAATTTTCAAGTATTGCTCTCAATGTGCTTTATTGATCGAAATAATATGATTTACAAAAACTTGTTGCCATTTTCCCCTAATATTAAAGTTAGATAAAATGATTTCATTTATAACATAGGTAAACATTTTACACCCTTCATTGTACGGCTGGTTAATTTATTATGAGTTAAAATATTTGTTTTTAATATAGGTAATTTAAATTTTCCATGAAAATCTGCACATTTTTTATTTTTTCCAATACTAGTATACATACTTTTAATTTGATTCAATATTTTATCAGTATAAAAGATACGAAACGATACTGATTCTCAAGTTTTTCTTTTACCTTAAGTAGAAAATTCTGTTCGGCTAAATTCTGATTTATTGTGAACCTTGAACGTGAGTGGAGTGCCGTTAAAAGTTTGGAGTGACGTTGGTTTCTTATTCTCCGATCCCCGCATGCTCGGTGACTTTCGCGGCTTATTTTTAAAACGGGGCATCTATTTTCGTGCCTGATGAACGAAATGGACGTGGACGCTCCTTCTCCGACTCCTCGGACGAGGGCGAAACCGGTGCTGGCCAGGTACCGCCCGGTCGCACCCAAGGTCGGTGTCCTTGACAGTATTTTTGTTTGTTGATGTTTTTATGGTTTATTATGAATATAATATTCGCACTAATGTGTGTCGCTTTTTCATTGAAATTCCATCGATTTCACAAAATTACATATCGACTGTAGAAAGAAAAAAGGACATAACCCTCAGTTTTTTCAAAATATCAAACTGCTAATGCCAAATTAGTGTCTAAATTAAGTTTTTGAGTGTAAAAAAGATTGCTTGTCAAATTTGCGACTAGGAAAAAGGACCTCCGCCACATCAATTTTATTGATTTTTCTTTAATAACTTATTATATTTATATCACACTGGGTAAATAAAACATCACTATGTACTTTATAAGGTTGTACCTATTTAATATTTGGCCTTGGCCCAAAAAAATAGGTAGAGGTTTTTTGTGTAAAATTTGAAATTTGTTTTATTTGGGTTACGTCTTTATTACTTTCCACAATCGATATGCTTAATCTAGAGTAGCAAATCGAATATTTGTGTAGCCTGTTAATCGTTATCTATAATTATATTGATATGACTTCCGTTATCAATTATACTGTAGCGTATTGGTGAATTTGTAATTTTCTGATAATTTCTGGGAATCTATTTCACAATGTACATTTCACAACTTGCTGTATCCTTCATCTGATCGTACACGAAGTTTCAGCGATGTTTTGTCGCTTAATGAAAATCTAAAAATAATTTCGCTCGGGAAGGATTAAAATTTATCGGTTTTCCCGTCTCTGGAATTCTGCGCTGAAATGTGAAACATTTAGGTTTAACAAAAACATACGTTGCTTGCGCCTGCAAAATTAAAAAAATAAATTGCGGCTTAAATACATTTCCATTTTTATATTATTTATAATACAATTTGAAATACATAAGTCAACGTTGCTCATCATCTTACATTCAAGATATTAGTTTAGCGATGGTTTTGTGAGATGAAATGCAATTTATTGATAATGCAGAAGCAGCAATGATAATTATGCAATTAGTGTTTTACCAGCGAATTTGTTTTTAAGAAATGTGTTTGGTCCATTTTGTGTAATAGATATAGACGTTGCTATAAATGAATGGCGAGCTAAACGTTTTCAAAGCTATCAATCTTTTCAACGGACTAGGCACATTTTCACGAAGGAAATAGGGTTATTTGAAGAGGCACACCGTTTTCGGTTGCTGGATAGCTTGAAAGCGGTCTGAGATTTTTTAGTCTAAATTGGAGATGACTTGGGACAATTATTCCAGGAAATGAAGGCGCTCGCCGGGTTACGATACTAATGATGATTTCTCTGCAGTGACAAGGAACTTATTTTTATTATATTGTGGGCGATTATTAGATATTAGACACATCGATTCGTGAATTTAAAAAATCTCGATATTTCATCCAGAACACATGTTCTTCAGCTTCACCTGTCGAGGTCACAATATTTTCTTCGTGCAATATTGGCTAGAAAGCTTTTTTGTTTGACGACAAAAACGCCGGTATGAGGATGTAATCCAGTTTACGATGGCACTCCATTTATATTGGTGAAGTGTGTCGGCTGCCGACTCTGATGGAGTGTCGCGTCACGTTTCGGTTTCCCGCGCGAAACTCGACTCCCTGCCCATCGTCATCATCGCTCATGGCAGCGTCCGCCAATTTAATATTATTTGATCATTCGCTGGCTACGTATGCTGCTTGCACGGGGAGGCATACGCCGATTGTATAATATGAAATTTGTCTCAATTATAACTGTCAACTATCAATATTAAATACTTATATTTACAAATTATAGTGCTCTTCCTGGATTGTTTTTTCGAGCACTACTATTATACAATTTTCTTAACAGAATGTAGATATTATTCGTGTCGAATTATACAGCTTGTCTCTAATAAACTCGTGTGAAAATATCTCCGGTTTTCACATGATTTACTTTATATTCTTTTGAAAATTAATAAATGTAGTGTTAAAATCGGTAAAAACCACCAAAAGTTGTTTGAAATTTATAAAAAGTAATGTCTCCCTAAATGCATTTGACATGAGATTCTCCATAACAATGTTTGTTGCCATAGTTTAAATGTGGCAGTATAATTTACGTCATAATATATTACGCAAACCATTCCGAATGACGAAATGCTCAAGTCAAAAAGAGCTTCTTGATTAACGATATTCAAGCATGTGCACACTCCAGGTTATTTTAAATACATCGTTTCTGTGCATCTTAAATTTTGTTGAAATATTTCTTTTCGCAGTTATTTTAGTTCTCAGCTATTTAAAATAATTTAATACATTATTCATAGTCAAAGTTGAAACAAAGCGAAATATACCACCACTGTTCAATTTAGGTTAGTTCAGCACAGTACAATCGAAACTGAGTGCATAGAAAAGGATCTGGAGGTATTCGAGCGCAGCGCAGCGCGAAAGTTTATTTGTTTCTAAATGGCACGCGCCGAACAGTTAGTTATCCTCGTTGACAGCACGTACATGCCTTCCATGTTCCATGATGTGCGTTTCCAAAACGGTTTGAACGCAGCCGAGTATGAATGACTTACGCGCATTCTTCAAATATTTGTCATGATTATTATACTCCGCTCGGCTTCTCGTATTTGATACTCTGAAAGCCAGAGCCAGATCCTGAATACTAATGCGCGAGTGAGCTAATCAAATAGCCGATGAAACCGATTCTTCGTTCTTATAGTTTTTGGTCATTCGGTAATTAATACGGTACTCGTACGTGTGTAGTTTTATGACATTGTTTTATTTGACAGCACATTCTAGAAGTCATCATTCGTTGTTTAAATATTTAACGGTACCTCCAACAAGGTCACAATTATTCATATTGTGTAAAACATATTTATCGTTGCAAAAATATCATTTCCCCCATGGTGGTGGAAAGTTTTTTTTTTAATTTTATAGTTACTAATTAGTATGCTTTGTTTGGAACACCGATAAATAGGAAGACTTCTGTTTACCTAGTTTTTTTTACGAATACTTGAATTGCCGCGGGTCTTTGTCTAGTTTCGTCGAATCTGGCCTCGAACCTAGTTGGTCGCCTGAATTTATCATTCGCATTGTTTTATTGTTTTCTTTGGTAACTCTTGGAGAATACCATACATTGATTGTATTTAAATTATACACAATAGTATATATTATAATTATTCAAAATTGGCTCTGCTAAGAGTGGGATTCAACAAAAATGAAATATAATATAATATTTTTTATTAACATGTATGCCTCTGCATACAAGTCATTGATTGCTATAGTGTCCTTTTCCTTTTCTAATACCGAACGATGGTCAATCGTTCTTCATGCCAAGTCTGCACGTCCAAAGTCGCGTTCTACATTATGGGGCATTCATGCGCTTATCGTAAGAGTGAAGGATAAAATACAATAGAAAATTATGGAAATCATATCCGATTATATTGGAAACATTTAATACGTGTTTCCAAAATTTTCAATTCAAGTTTTTAAACTAACGATTTTGACTTCTCGGCATTTAGTTTTTATTGAAGTATGAAACCAATTATTCATGGATTTAATCATCGTGCATCTAACGAAAGCCCAAAGCAACCATATATTAAGGTTAGAGAATGAATGAGTGCATTTTATTCTAGTATGGTGGTATGACGTCGTTACCAATTTGAAGGTGTGTAAACGATATAGCTACTCATTTCTACAAGATAAAGCTGCGACACCTTACATCTCTAGAGTGTCTCAACCTCACCTGCCTATTCTTCAAGTCAAAGATATTTCTCCATCGTGGAATAACGCTAAATCGCGTCTGCGGATTGTATTCGGGGGAGCTAGGGGATGCTGGCATGACCTGGAAGATGCGATAGTACTGGCTAACGACATGGATACTTAGGGGCGCCATGGTGGCCATATGAAATAGTTTATATTGATTGAGATAACATTTACTTTGTGTAACACCATTAAAAATGCTTGGATATTTAGGGTATGGGACCTCCAACACTTCTCACGGTGATTTGTATATGTAGGGCACTTGAATATTTTTATCGTTGTTGATTTTGAATAATATCTGCATGGGCGGGAATCTCGCATAGACTTTATTCATTTATTCAGTCCGCTCTCCAGAGTCCAGCCACTTGTTCCCATTCGACGGTCGAGCGCTGGTCGGTTAAATAATATTTAATTTATCTTCATATATTTACCGTGTCTTGGGTTTCGCATAATTATAAATTATAATATCGCCGCGGTTCAAATTGAGACAAAAGTGCAATTCACGGAGCGGCCGCATTCGCCAATTGCCTGTGATTGCAGTTGATGACGCGAAGTTTAAAATTGAAAAGCGTGCCTGCTGTCAACGATGTGTTATTGGTCCCGTAGTTTTTTATTTGTTAGCTGTTTATTGATAGGTAACGTGGATTGATGGGTTTGTCCAATGATTATTGGTTGTCAATTGAATATTAGAAATTCATACACGTACGGCTCGTTTCAGTCGCCGAAAATATAATAACTGAAATTTATCACAATTTAATTTATTTTACAATATGTTTCTGGGTAATTTTTAATCTCACTTTATAT